>KN888699.1:74079-111539 GCA_000934455.1 Apostichopus parvimensis | reverse complement strand
ATTAAAAACATGGAGCACACAATTATGTAAATTTAAATATTCTATCAACATATTCCATAACTTCCATCTTGCATGACAGGGCATCTATTTGAAAATATTCTCTGTACCAGTAGATTAACATCAACCTCCTACATGTTTAGCATCATTGAGCGTCGTCTCGGTGACAGCTTTTAAGACCAGGATGGCAAAGGATTGGTTAGCTAGAGCTGTTTGAAAAATGCAACAATAATAAAAGTATTGCCACTTTAAGTACATTCCTTCAGTCTCTTCAAAATCGGCTGACAAGAATGAAAGTCAAACTTTTTCCATTTAAATTTTAAAACATTTTATGTTTTGGAAAGGTATGCCAACCTTTCTC
This sequence comes from Apostichopus parvimensis, assembly GCA_000934455.1. Lineage (NCBI taxonomy): Eukaryota > Metazoa > Echinodermata > Holothuroidea > Aspidochirotida > Stichopodidae > Apostichopus > Apostichopus parvimensis. The sequence continues at coordinate 111,181 of KN888699.1, read as the reverse complement.
GTGAACAATCTTTGTGCTTGAGTTTTTATTAAATGATAAAAATTAAAAAATCATTGATATGTGATATCCTTAGCCAATCTAGACTACTGTGTTCATTACAGTGTTATCTTTAATTTTACAAGTTACTATAATATGGTATGCCAACTGTTTTCTTCAATATTTGAAGGCTAAACTGTGAAAACGGCTGGACCTGCAAGTCTACAGAAATAAGCACACGTTTCATCATATATCACCTTATGAATTAAAGACAATACAATGTAATGTTATATCACTTATGTTCACTCCTTTATATTACTCAAATGGGAGAAAAAAAACAAAAGTGGTACAAAATGATAATATAGCAATTTACAAAGAAATTATAAATGTTTCAGAGTGTCTTTGAAAACCTTGTTTCTGTTTCTTATTTATAATAAATGAATTTTCAAGACGAAACCTCTTAAATGCACTAGCCTAGCCACTGTGGTGAGAAATAATTCAAAGGAATAACAAAGTCTGAGAAATAAAAAATATAAATATAACACAACGATAGTGATGTGATATAAAGCACATTAATCCAACTCACAGCTTTATATCCGGTTCTTTCTGGATTATAAAAAAAATTCTGTTTTATGCGGTATTTTTAACGCAAAATAATCTCTGATTTCATACACGGACCACAGAGCTACAACTGATTTTGTTGTCCATAAAACTTGAGAAGATTAAACAAACCCCTTGGATAATTATTTTTTAACTGTGTCACAGGATGTTACTTTATGTCGAGGTGTGATTTAGTTACAATCACACTAACGAAAAGTGATTTCAATTCTGGTGGGGTCCGAATTGCATCAGTGAGTTTTATGCCTTGTCTATGTATGACATCACAAATTATTGCACAATTTGCATTATATAAGAATAGTAAATTTTTTCAAAGTGGAATATCCCAGCAAGAAAACAAGCTACCAAGATGGGAAATCAGACCAATGTGCTTCTTTGTACCCTGTTTGGTTTACTCTTTAATCTGACACTTTGTTACTCCTTTAAGTGAATGAGAGTTGTGGTGAGTCACAATATAACAGAATTCCTTCAAAGAAAATATATAAATGGCGGTTAGTTTATCCTCCATCGCTTCCGGTTGCGGCACCACACCTGTTTGAAAAATTGCTGTCAAACTTATTGAGAGCACTTGGTTTCCCCCGCTCCCCCCTCTGCTCACCCCGCCTCTCCCCCTGCTCCCCCTTCCCAGTCCTGCGATATCTGGAGTTCTGATGGTTGCTGTTTATATGAATGATACATAACAATGATACACAAAATATGGATAAATTATAACTGTATGATGTGAATGTTCATAGTTAACTTTTGTTCTGAATTTCCTTGACCTGCTCAACGAGAAGTTGTTTCTCCATCATCAGAGTAAAGAACTGCAAACATTAGACCAACCAAGCCACCTAACCCGATCTACTGTTGGAATGGGTGTTGTATATCCCCACAGATATATACTCCACATATTTCATAGATCTCCAAGGCTTTTATAGAAAAGCCATCCAAGATGGAGCCTGACCACTCCCAACCTCATGTTCCCTTAAATACAGAGAGTGTTACCATCCATACATTATCATGGCAGTGTTAAGGTTAAGCATGGATCGAGTAACCTTTCTAACTCCATGTGTGTAAAGTGAAGTATCACTCTGGTATAGTCCATTTCCTTTGTGCGTCTTATCCATGATTACACTTTGCCCGAGCACTCTCAGCCTCAAACAACTATTTGGCTTCCCGTGATCAGCCTCGCCTCGCCATAACATTTTCATCGGTATTGCCTGCAAAATATCAGCCAGAAGTTTTTCAAGCAACTTTTCCTCCTACGAAGATTGATCCACCTCTTCAAATTACGCCTCTCCGGGATGGGGAGGGTCAAATTTGACGATGTAATGTCTTTGCCCGGTAACTGTGCCGTGAAGGAGGTAATCCAAAACGAGAATTAAATATGTTCGACCACAGGTGACCATTCTGCAGGGTATTCCAGCATATCTGGAAGCAACCGTAGACGACCTTCAAACGAAACTCTCTTCCGACATCGACGAACAGGCAAAGATTGAATCGATCATCTTGGGTCGGATCAGTTTCTGGATGTCCTCCTCTTGAAAGGACGAGGGTCCCAAAGCGTGGTGGAGACGACGGAGAGCAGCCTGTTTGACAGGAAAAACAGACAAGTTAAAGGGGCAGAGGACATTCAGAAGCAGGTGGGGGCGTTTTGGGGGACAGACAAGTTAAAGGAGCAGAGGGCATTCAGAAGCAGGTGGGGGTGCCCTGGGGGACAGACAAGTTAAAGGGGCAGAGGACATCAGAAGCAGGTTGGGGTGCCCAGACAGACAAGCACAAAGGGGTGTCTCCTTGAATGCATTTCATTTTACTTTAAAAAAATTAAAATAAAATTTAAAAAAACTAAGATAATTCAAACTCACCAAGCAAGCAATAAGTACAGGGACGCTTTTATTTCGATAGGACGACGTTCTACAAAGTCTGGCAAAGATTGGTATACCTGAAAGACAAAGGGGACAAAATGAGAGATAACTAACGAATTCTTACCTAACAAAAACGTAGCCAGCTGAGTAAGTATTGAATATTCATGACTAAATCCCAAATTCCAGTCAATCCTCACTTTACAGTATTTCTCAAGAGAACCGTTTTGTACACAGTTAAATATGTCGACCAATGTCATCATGCAATGATACAGCCCAATGAATGACATCAGACATATCTTGTGGACCGGGAAAACCCTATGGTTAGGGTTAACTCCTAGGGTTAACCCTCACCCGAGAAATACTGCATCATGTAGTATCATACAATACCATACTCCTTTAGGCAATGGAGCTTGCCACATTATAACTTGTCTTGAGAGATGAAAAAAAACTTCTTGGTCTTGGTGCAAATTCTTGGTGGTCTTGGTGCAAATTCTATCACAGTAAGGCGAAACTGCATTTATTAGAATGAAAGATTTATGGTTTCGTTTTAGCATATACCCTTCACAACGAAGAAAGTTTCCTATGAATCTTTGCGAGGCCAAGGCGTGGAAAATGGGGTTCGTACTATGCACAGTACTTTTTTTTTTGGCATCTTTAAAAACAAGGGCTTTTCACAGTTTGATGAATAAAACTTTAGATTTTTCTCAAACCCCAAGCATTTTGCAAAATGAAGTTATAGTAGATATTACATACAAATTTGTGGGACAGAATTTTGTTCTTCTTTAAAACAAGGACTTTTCAGTTTGATGAATAAAAATTTAGATTTTTCTCAAAACTCCAATAGTTTTGCAAAATGAAATAATAGTACATATTACATTAAATTTGTGGGACAAAATTGTTTTGTTTTTTTTTGTAATGGATTAAATCTTTACTATTTCTCTGATTAGCAGTAGCCATGGTTACAACATATACAGGTGCCTTAGGTCCTGGGGTATCTGGTTATATTCCAAAGTATACTCTGCATTGGCAAGCATGCTGCAAACTTAAAAATACAAAATGACAATTAACTGAGGGCAGTCTTCATTCATCTTACCATCACAGACAGCTATTTCAACGGCACATGTAACATCCTTCGCGAGTCTGGCCAGAGCTATCGCAGACTTCTGTTGAATCTGTTCGCAGACTTTTTCTTCAAATTCTGTCTGGTCGGGTGATTCCTGACTGTCTCCCTCTGTAACCTGCGTCTGCAGTAGCGTGACCAGCAGACTGATTCCTCCGGCCCGTTTCGACTCCTCCCGACAAGCCTGGTCCTCCGCCATATTAGCAAAGATTGTAACCAGCTGTAAAATGAAAGAAGAAAAAAGACAATAAATGCTAGGATATGATCAAATCATTTTCAGCCTTACAATGTTAAAAACTGTATGTTTACTAGCCTGGCACCCCTCCATTGAATTATCTACACTGAGAATGTCTGAGCCTGACAGATTGGCTGGGGGGAAATAATTTTGAGGGCAAGACCTTTGAGAAAGTTTTTTTTAAATTTTTCTTGAGACATTTTCGCATGCTAACATTAAAAGGCACAGGATGGAAGGAGGGGGTGAGGGGGGGGGTGCTGTATGTCAATGAATATAATATAAGTTAACATAAACAGTTGTGCCCCTAGAATTTCCTGAAAAGTTCAAAGGTCATTTAAGCATACGGACGGCGTTTAAGGTAATATATTGGCAATGAATTCTACAGGATCTTGTTCTTCCAAAAGCAGTTTCCACTGACTGTTAAGTATGTTAAACACTGCATTGAGATATGTCTAACATGTATTGCAAGTAGCTTTGTCATGTTACAAATTAACAATCTCTCTTTTTTTAAAACCGTCTTTGATATATACTATTTGAAAGTTATTGCATGATGAAACAACGGTACTTGAAAATATCTTAGTCGTACATCCAGGGAACAATTTCATGCTCAGATTGTAACGCAGCAGTTTTGAAGAATGAAGTTTTGTCTCTTTACAGTACTATGTATGGTTCTTGTGTACGTAAACTGCTATACATGTCTGCACTTGTATTAAAAAATTGTCCCAGTTAGCAAAGTGATACTGGAAACATTATTCCCGACATCTCCATAGCAATTGTGAAGATAAAAAAAAAACCGCCATGCCCTATCCTGGATATAATTTTGAGGGGAGGGAATAATTTTGAGGGCAAGACCCTGAGAAAGTTTTTTACAAAAATTAAAGGCACAGGATGGAAGAAGGGGGACAGGGGTACTGTTTGTCAATGAATATAATATAAATGAATATAATATATGATTGAAAAAAAAAAAAAAAAATTAAACCGCCAGGCCCTATCCTGGATATAATTTTTACCTACCTGATCTTTGGCATTTAAAGTGTCGACCTTTCCGCCTCTCCACCCCTCCACTAACACCCCTGCAGCACCTTGTTGGGCCAGGTACTCGTACACCACCGACCCCATGAAGGAGATGTTAGCCACCGCAGATGAGATGACTAGAAATACCAGTGGGTCTGTGCTCTGATCAATAAGTTCTACAAACACAAACGATGAAAACCAAAAAAATTTAACTCGAAATTATACTGCTTCCTAATTCAAAATGTAAAGCGTGTTAGAGTTAAGCAAATCCTTGCCGTTCATTATCTTTCACATGCCACTAGAACATCCCTGATACTTGGGAGGGGTACTCAATAACTTTAAGAGCAAGTAATTTCCCCCAAGCCACAGACAGCAAAATTTCAAAAATCCCCTCCCCTACCCCTATCCCCCATCCCCCACCATGTTGTCTGTGCCAGGGTCCCTGTACCACAGTACACAAGGAAAACTGACCCTGAGGAATTCTAAACATACTGGAAACTTTCTAAGTTCTGTTTCCAATTGAGTGCTGCAGAATTTCTGCTCCGGTTAAAGGCATTGAAGACTCGTCCCAAACTGCGTGCGGCAACCTGAAAAAGTTAACTTTCTGTTGCTTGCAAGTGACGTTTTGTTTGTGTCGCTATGCAGACAGTAATGAAACGTGATACCTTGTTATCTTTAGCTGGACCTGAGATGTCCCTCGCTGTATCGTTTATACACTGTGCTGTGGGTATCGACCGCAGCTGTATGTACTGACTGTACACTAGTGTCTAATTACCGACGGTAGCAAGCTGTGTGTGTATTTTCTGGGATCGATGGTTGTGTCTAACACTTCTGTTACACCTCATTGGAAACTAGGTCAGATTACCGGCATTAGACGTTTCGTTTTGTGCGAGTCTTCACACCCTTTAAATCTTACCAGTTAGAGCTTTGAGGAGTATTTCTAGATGCTGGTGAATCCGTGTCTGACTGTACTCCGAGATGGTCTCTGGTGCGGTCAGCTGACCGACCAGTGCTGCTGCTTCTATTTTCAGAGCCTCTGAAGATGCCGGTGATGAAATCATCTGTGTCAGGTATCCTATACCACCGATCTGTGAAGATAGAAGAAACACAAACCAGATATAAGATGCAACATAAGATTTACATGTTGTATTATCGAAAGTAAAATCCCTCAAGAGAAGGGCTCTACAGACAAAGCTCCCTCACATTTTCCCTCCCTCCCTCCCTTTCCCTGTTCCTCTACCATCCTCCAGTGACCTTCCTCTGTAACACTGATGAAGTTTTCAGTACATGTAAAGAAACTTTAAGGTATAAAATTTATCCTTAATATGTCAACTTGAAATGTGCCAAAGTTATTATCCACTGTTGAACACACACATGTAGAAAGGATGGAAGGGGGTTAGGGCATGGCCCGAGAAGAGTGACGGTAGGGAGCTCAAGCCATGGGCCCCGGGTCGATTAGAGTGCCTAGGGTCAAATAGGGGCCAGGGTCAAGAATGGTTCAGGAAAATATGAGATAAAGATGATACCAGGTAAAAATGAGTATTCTCTCCTCTGCATAATATACAGTATGGAAAACTAAAGAGTGCACTACAACAGGCAATCAGTGATATAAATGTCACAGCGGCCAGGACCTGACTCTTCAAGCCTCCAATGTGCGGAGTGAGGATAAAAGTTCCAATAGATTCGTGACAGTTAACTACAAATAGCGTTAAATATATGCGACCACATTATCAACTATGGTAATCAATTCTCCGATCCAATCATGTGTTTCGTTTCATAAACAAAAGAGGAATTCATGATATGGATGCAATGTCAAAAGGTTAAGGTTATCTATTTTGGGGGGGGCTAGTTTTGGGGGGGCTAGTTAGGGGGGGTAGTTAGCAACCATGGTAATCAATTCTCCAATCCAATCGTGTGTTTCGTTTCATAAACAAAAGAGGAATTCATGATATGGATGCAATATCAATATGTAATGGGACTTTCACACCCCAGCCAGGAATAATATGACTTTAATAAAACATAATTTATACAGAATGTCATGACTGTCATAAACTGAATACCTTTTCGGTTTCTATGCGACCGTCGACATCTTGGCAGAGTTTGGCGATGGTCTGTAAGGACAAGAGCTGTAAGGAACTAACAGCAAAACTTGTCTGGAGGCAAACTTGAAACAGAGCGCTGGCTATCTGTTCCTAAATGAAAAGGAAACGAAACAAAACTTTGAGCAAATTATGAACTGAAGGGGTCGGAGGGAGGGACGGGGGAGGGGGGTAAGGGTGTTCTGTACCAGTGGTCAATTATTTTATAGCAAGGTTTATAAGTTACCCTTTCATAGGCTGACATAACCAATGCAACATACAAAATACAGGTTCAATGTCCCTGCCAATGCCCCAAAATATTAAGCACGATGGAAATGCCTAAAAAAAGTCAAAGCCTCTTGCAGACAGCTAGGTTCTGACCAGTAAAATTGCTACATATGAAACATTGTGAGGTGTTCATGCTTGACAATTTGTAAATGTATTTTATAACCAATCAGGAATATTGCAGAATGCTAATTGCAAAATGAATATTGATTGCCTTATTTAAAATATAATTCTACATCAAAAAAGCCAAATTTCTCTGAAATGTTTTCTTCCATGTTGCGTGAAATGTAATTGGTTTACGATCCCTGGCTACTCAATATATGCAAGTTACTCAGCTAGCCTCAACTGGCACCAACAGCAAAGAAATGGTTATATATGGATCCTCCCCACCAACTAAGTGCTGGATAGCTCTAAGGGCGAGATTATAGCTGGCTCAAAGGGCTGGATTATAGCTCTGATGATGAAATAGCTCTAAGTGCTGGATTAAAGCTCTGGAGGTGAAATAGCTCCAAAGGGCTCTTAAGGGCTGGATAGCTCTAAGAGCCAAATATATATGTATATTCTCAGATTGCCCATTAACATCGCAAAACAGACATCCCGAACGTGGCGATTAATAACAGAATAGGGCCGATAGTCAGACTATCAACAGACATATATCAGCCATACAGCAGCCTGCTGTGCATGTAGTCATCAGTAGGCTCTATCCCCTAAGTTTAGCTAACAATAATCATAGGTAGTTTCCCAAAGGATGTTACCCTCCAAATTATTCACCGCGCTGAGTGGAGCTTCCACTTTCAAGATTACACTTTGGTGGCAGTTCCAATGCTTTTTAAATTTTGTTTCCTAGCCATCTTGTCTTTATTTAATCCTTTATGCAATAAATTCCATGTTTCCAAATTTCATCTGGTCCTGCAGTCTACAGTTGACTGAACGTAATGGAGGACAGCCGGTTCACATCTGGTGAAGTTATCAGCGTATTTCCACATTCCCGGCAGTGTTTCAGAGACAAGCTTGGCGACACATGTCTACATTCCTGTATTTTATTAAGCATGCTATCTTCACCTAGTTGAGCCTGCATCTTGAGTTCAGATATTAAGACTAGATAGGTATGTGTGCCTAGCCGGGAAAAAGTTATGAAGCAAGAATAATAAAATTTGGGACGACACAACCATATCACAAGACGGCCTCAGACTGGAGGAGGGGTTGATTCAGACAGCTCACTCAGATCCTGTCTCTGAGTGAGGAATTGCCAAGTTTACCTTTTGTTTAATATCTAGTACATTTATGAGCGATACTTTACCATAGAGCTAGCCTAACCGAGATACCAAAGTAAGGCTAGGTATTAATTTTATGAACTCAGGCCCATGGTAAGGAGTTTAAATTTGGCATGTGGTGGGGGAGGGGGGATGGCGGAGGGGAGAGCACACCAATGTAGTTAAGGACACAGCGTGGGTGTCCTGTAACTTGTACAGTTTTAGGGGATTCTAGCTGTGCAGGTGTGTAGGTATACTGGTGAAGCTAATCCAGATGGTGTGTTGTCTTCACTCAGATAGCAGTTAATTAAGTCTGTTATTATTAGAGGCATTGAATCATAGCTGCAATGCCTAGCTATCTTATAGGAGATTATGATGGCTTGTTACTAGATTGAAAGTTAGACAGCACCATCGATAGCCTACCATCCCTGTACCATTGTTACAATTAAAATATTGTATTACAGAACTATAATGAGACTTGGAAAATGGGGGGGGGGGGCTGCATGGGAGGCACATTAGTCTGCATGGGGGGAACCATGTCCCAGCCTGGCTGTGAGCCTACATGAACTACAGTGTGGATCTCTTTGAAGCCCCAAAATCATGGCGATATGTACAGTTTGGAAAGCAGGCGATCAGACTTACCTGAAGTAGTATCTGTTTAATTGATGGGTGGTCTGTGATGAGTGCGTGGACAGTCTTCACTGACACCATGATGTTAAATTCACTGGCTGAGTCTTGGACGCTGTAAACCAATGCCTGTGAGAAGGAGAGCATAGTGTAGAGAGAAGGTTAAAATGTTAATGGGCTGATTTAACAAAGTTTAAACTTGACAATTTATGAAATTTGTAAAAGTAAGGGGGGGGGGGAGAGAGGAAGGACAAAGGAGGTGAGGTGGGGAGGGGGAGGTGGAAAGGAAACAAGACAATAGAAGAGACTCATATAGATATGAGTTCATGAAAGGAGCAGAAATTAACCAGAGAACAGACTCAATGCAAACAGTAAATCTATATTAATTTTAGAGTCCAACCATCAGTGAGATGACCTGGGAGAATGGATTGATGAGATAAGTGGGTATGGGTGAGTTCATCGATGAAAATTACAGTGTTATGACTTTGTGTTTGTCCTCTATATTCCTCATCCCTTTCCTACTTCTCTGACATCCAAAGTTAGTTCCCCCTCAACCCAACCCCCCCCACCCCCACCCCACAACATCTCCACAAAAGTCTTTCATCCTCTGCCCGAACAAGATCCTGATACTAGCTAGGATGGAACTGGCCTTGAACCCCCTAACTCAGGGTTTCCCTAACTTTATCCCCCCACGAACGTCTCACGAACCCCCTGGGATGGAGTCATGCACCCCCTGGGGGCTCATGCACCCCTGCCCTAACTATTGTCAATTCATGGATATATTTAAGCATCTGTCCATCACCTCCTCACGTATCAATTTATATCCACAATTAATCTCTGTCTCTCTCTCGTATTCAGAGATTTGTTGAACTAAGAGCATTATGTTCCAAAAAATGACAGACATGTCTGTTTCAGTTTATATCAAAATGTTTAAATGTCATAGCTATATAGTACACTGCATAAAATTCAAATGTATGGACCGCCCATCGTCCTATGGGCTGATCAAAGTAGATAAAGAAAACGAAGCAGTAAGACAAAGTTTTTACAGTCTATTTCTGACATCAGTCTCACTAGGCCGCCAGTTTTATTGAAAATGTGGGAGTTTGAAAAACAAAACTAATAATTAAAGACATGCCCAAACTGGCTGTCGATATGTTGGATACATGGCGAGAGGCAGATAATTACATAGGGAGGCTTTACTTGTACTCGTAATCTCCCATATCTTAACCTGTACTCATACCCTTGCACTACTACAAGAAGGGGATAAGAAAGACGGTGACATCCCTATGTTCCGACGTCTCTATGTTCCGACGTCTAAGAAAAAAATCAGAGCAATTTTTTTTATCCAAAAAGTTGGTTGTACCAAGAAAACTAGTTTTGTAACCCCAATTTTTTGGGGGAGTAAATTTTTTGGACCCAAATTTTTTCGGACCTAATTTTTTGGGGGGGACTCAATTTGGCCCCGAAAAAATTTGGGTCCGGAAAAATTTGGGTCCGAAAAAATTTGGGTCCGAACAAATTTGGTCAGAAAACATGTTGGTCACAAAAAATGTTGGGTCCGAAAAATGTTCGTCCAAAAAAATTATTATAAGTCCAAAAATTATTTTGTATTGTCGGAACATAGAGATGTCGGAACATAGAGATGTTACCAGAAAGACAATGAAAATATTTCTACCTGAATCAGTTTTGTTTGGACTGTTTCGACAAACAGGGCACACTGTTCTCCTAAGTTGATCAGCTGACTGGTCAGGTGACTCTCCGATTGCACAAAGTTACTATGATTCACCTCTGACCTGTGAGAGACCATAGAAAAGAATCCGTTTTTCATCTGAAATTGTTTTAACCGCAATCGGGATCAACATGTACACCTCTGTTCATCGCTTTCGCCAAATATATCTACCATTCTGAATGCTGTGCAACGAGTACAATTTCAGTATAATTTTTCATTAGCTGCAATTTTGTCGATATTTACATTTTGGTGAGGTTCCAGAAATAAGGGGCAGCGGGGGAAGAAGGGGGGAACAATTTATATGCTAAGATCTCTTGATCCTTATGGGAATATCACACCAAGTAATAGTGAACTAACCTAACGATGGTCAAATCAGTGGGAAACTTTTCAAACAAATTTTGGGGATTCCAACCCTGAACTGCTCGGTTCGAACCCATTCCAGCCCAATGTCTCTTTCTATGGTACAGGCTAAAACTTGGTGGCAATATGGACTACCCTGAAAGACACATCTGGCCTCAAGTTCAAGACTTTCCCAGCTTCTTCAAACAGAGGGTCATATTGATGCAATTTTAAATTTTGTCAAGCTTTAATAATTTTGAAAAGATCTTAATCACTGCTTGTAAATCATATTTTACTTTTATAAAAAAACAGAAATCAACCAAACAGGTTGGCCCTCCTGCTTAGCTCTCACCATGTTCCTTTCAAGTTTACAAACTGTCCTATAAAACAGTAAACTGTATAGTCTCTGAAAAAAGTAAAAATGGCATATTAAACACCGTTTCGAGACCCCCGACCCAGAGAAAAAATCAAGATGAAAGATCAGTGGCCTCTGAAGAGGCATTTTTTCTTTTTATGTTATACTTCTAAATATATTGATGAAAAGTTATCATCAATCTTCACAAAACTCCCCAACAACTTGGGAGACATGGAGATCAAAATTTAAATATATTCAATAAAAAGTTTCAATCGAAACCAACATGAGAGTGAACATGTAAAAGGAATAATAAAGTTATATCTGTCATAAGTGTTTTTTTGTTTACAGCGAACAGTTATAACTACGTTCCCAGATTGACAGAGGCCTTGCAAAACCTTGGCTGGGAGGTTTGAGACCCTTAGCCTTTGAATTGGGACAAATCTCTCAACTTACTCTTCGATCGATGCCTTGAACTTGGAACATTCTTCAAGCAGTCCTTGCTGAAGCTGTGTGAAAATGAAAAAAAGAATGAATAAAATGACGATTATTTTTGTTTTCAACGTTTTGACCAAAAGTTTGTTAAATATGTTACTTGCTGCAAGATTAGTGACGGGTACAACATTCCAAACGGACAGTGGTAGGGGGGGCAGATTTCAAAATCCCCTCCTCTTAGACCCCTCCCTGAGGATGGCAGCAGTCCTCCAGCATTGATGTGCTTCCCCCACCCCCCCCCCCCGCCACAACCCCAAATCGGTTACTCTGGCTACTGGCCTGTTCCCACAAAATTGAGAAGTCTTTAAAAATGACATAAAGTCTCATATAGTGGAAGAAACTGATAATTTCTCCCTATACTACACACTGAGGACAGTTTGTTAGTTTCCAGATTCGAAGATTATGCTTTATATATCAGCTAGGGATCGAGTCATCAATCCGGGGGGGGGGGGGGAAATAGACAATTCTGAGCTTTCAGCCGAATGAATAATACTATGGTGACAAACATTCTCAGTTTTTTCGTTCTCATTCTGAATTTTTTTGTTAGTATTTTAAACTAATGGGAAGATCTAAGTATTGACCCAGAGTCACTCACCGAGACTACCGCAGAAGGAACTTCCACAAAGAATCCTGCGCATTCTTTCGTCATGGACTGTATTTCCTGTAACGTTTTGCGAAAAGAGTGCCATATATCGTGCGAATGCTCGCCCGTTAATTTTCTGGAGGATAGAAGTAAAGGAAAAAGTGGAAACAAAAGTTCACTCACAGTCAAAGTTTAATGACTTTAATGAGTTTAATGAAGTTTAATACTTCAGCCTTTCCCTAACACTCTAAGCACTATATTTTGGCACATGTTGCAGTTTGAATATTTTTTAGTTTCTCAAGAAAACCTCTTTTTCTCTCGATTCAGTGTGGTTTTGGAGTTAATTTTTGAGTCACCGTTCGACAGCGAGGTAATTTATTTTCATGCAAATTATATGCAGATTATATTAAACTTATATGGAATTGTCAAGAAACGACTCCAGAGTTGTTTTGTTTCAACTCTCCTGCAGAAACCCTGCCCCCCGAGCTTGTTAAAGGTCGGATGCGCTAATTTTCTTTAATTCGCACCGACTACAGAAAGTATCTAGAACAGAATTAGGACGAGAAGCTGCGAGGACTTACTGATGAAGTTGACTAAATTTCGCTGACAAGCACTTGGATGCCGTCTTCAATTTGAGGACGTTCGCTACGAAAAAAAAAAATAAACGTATAAGTAAATACTTCTTAAATTCTACGACTGAAACACTGATTTTGGAAATTCTTTCGCCAAGAAAGCAAACTGATTTGTGTTTTTTATGGGTGGCAGATGATATATATTTCTTTGTGAAAACCACAAATCTTACTGGTACAGAGTGCATGTGTATTGGAGACAGTTAAGGGAGTTAAGGGAGTAAAAGGAGGTTAAGGGAGTAAATAAATACCTCAATCACTTCAAAAATTATTTCAAATTTGTCATATGATGAAATACCATCTTCTGAATGAATTCAGTCATTATCCCCTAAATATTTCCCCAAAGTCATACCTACGCTTTATATAATATTCCCAAAATATGTCACCTAAAACATTCTTTGATAAGTTTACAAGTGCAACTAAAATACATTCACATGTACCAGACAATTAAATCTGGGGAGGGGTTGGTATTAATTACCTGCCACCCAAACAAGGTTGTTTTAGCCTCATGAATTTGACAATTAATGCTTCAATGAAGTACCTCCTCTAAAAGGTCAAAATAAACATTGACCGATGTAGTACTTAGGCTTATTGTTCTTTTCTCATTGTTCTGTTCGGAGATTGAATGAAAGGAGAAAGGAAGAACACAGACCCATTTACAAACCCCCTTTTGTATTCTGCAGAATGGAAAGAATTGGAGAAATGGGAGTTACTATTGACTAACCTTTTATAGTGTTGGCCGTCATCTCTAGGTTGAGGGGGGAGTTGTGTATAGATTTTCCTTGTAGGATGCACATACTCTCACAGTCTGTGTTAGTTCGTATATCAAACAGCCACTGTTGAACAGAGTCCACCTCTGTCAGCTCCAGCCTGTTACCCATCCAATAAAAAAATATATAAAAAAAATATATATAGAAAAATATACATAAAAAAATATATATCAAAATATATATCAAAAAATATATATCAAAAAATATATATCAAAATATATATTAAAAAAAATCAAACTTGGTCTATATGCATTTAACAGAGAAAAAGGAGGGGTTATTTCATTTTTATGAATAGGATTTGAAAAAAAAAGAAAAAAAAAGTGACCAAACATCCTTTGGACCAAACTTTGGGACCAAAAGCACCGTTTTTGTTTTTGTTTTCTTTCTTTTTTGGGAGGGGGGGGGGATTTGGGTCCCAAAAAATTTGGTCCCAAAAAATGTTGGTCAAACAAATTTTTGGTCACAAAAATATTGGGGTCTGAAAACTTGTTTTCTTGGTACAAACGAATTTTTGGATAAAAAAAAATTGTCCCGAATTATTTCTTTTTGTCGTAACATAGAGACATCGGAATATGTAACCGATAGGACAATATGCACATGAGGGCCAAGAGAGAAATATGGGGGTTGAGAGGATGTGCAACTCTGTTATTGATTTGCATGCTTTGTAGTACTTTATATTGTTATAAATGTATGGAAGATAAAAAAATTCCCTTCCCCTTCCCTTTCCAAACCCTAATCCGACACAATAGATGGGAAAACCATGAGTAAATTTGGTTCAGTTAGTACTTACTGAAGAACAGACGATTCAACCCATGCTTGCATTGGGCTTTTCACTTCTGAGAGGGGTGGAGCTCTGAAATATGTGAGAAAATGAGAAAGTATTAATTCGTTTCCATATATGTATTTGTTTACCACCGTACGGGTCACATACACGACTATTTTCCTCTTATTATCACCGCATATATGATTGATGAAAGAGCACTGTCCGTTTCTTAATATCGATGTCACTGACAACAGAAGTTTAAGATATTGAGAAAAGCTGTTATTTTCATATCATAGATTTTATACAAAACTCAGATGTGCCTAATTAATTGACTGGCAATTGTTTGTTTTTTTTTACTTTGAAAACAAATTGGAGGCCTATAATTTACACTTGAATACTAACTTTGCCTAGTTTTCATACTGTAACACCCACTTGGTCTGCAATTATGGGATTGATGGGAAGGGGGGGGAGGGATGGGGAGTGAGGGACATTTAGGAGGCTGTAAACTGAATGGTACAAATTAAACAATACAACAGCATGAATTCCACGATGATAATTATGATAACTGAATCACTTACAAACAAAATACAGGTTACAAACAGGTTTTGATTTGATACGTAGAGTCCAATCACAACACAGACAGACACAAAGGAGAGATGTATGTATGTATGTATGTATGTGTGTATGTATGTACGTATTTTAGATCCACCTGCAAACAGGACTCGCGAGAAGCCATCATTGGCTTATCAAAGCCGCAAGCTGACCGAAGTCAGTCACTTAGATTCATATTTAACGTCCATGATTATGAATTGTCAATTGTCAACAATTCTGTAACTGGAGGACATACATTAATCTTAGAGACCTTATGATTGAAAGGCATCGGCATTAACCACTGAGCTAACACTCCTTAGATGAAGGACAAAGACAGATACAAACATATGAGCATAATAGTCAGAGCCCGAATAATTACCAAACTGAATGATCTCAAACAGGAGCAAAGACTGATCTGAAATTCTCAGAATCTGTCACAACAAGGTTCTCTGGCAGACATATATGTGACAGACACATTATATATGTCACAATACTTTGCATGGGTAGAACATGTGTTGACTGCATGGTGACATTATGTTAAGAAAAGTAGAGACCTAGATTGAGGGCGACAAATGTGATGACAAATGGCATTGAAGACTCGCCCCAAACCGGGGCGGCCATCTGAAAAAGTTAACTTTCTGTTGCTTGCAAGTGACATTTCGCTACAAAATGCAGACAGTAATGAAACGTGATACCTTGTTATCTTTAGCTGGACCTGAGATGTCCATCGCTGTACTGTTTCTACACTGTGCTGTGGGGTATTAACCGCAGCTTGACTGTACACTAGTGTCTAATTACCAACGGTAGCAAGCTGTGTGTGGTGTATTTTCTGGGATCGATGGTGGTGTCTAACACTTCTGTTACACCTCATTCGTCAGATTACCGGCATTAGACGTTTCTTTTTGCGCGAGTCTTCACACCCGTTAAGATACAGACCATATTACACAAGTGACTCGAGTGAATCTGTCAAGCCTGAGAGAATTTAGTAGCATAGTTGCAGGTTTTAATATGGAACACCTAACATCATATATAGCCATTACTGTAGCTTTTTGAGGTATTTAAATAGCAATTATACTTCCTTAATTGTTATTGTTACTTTCGTTATAATTATTCACATTGTTAAATGCCATGGTTGTAATTATTCTCATGTTTCCTTTCACTTCTTGCAGAGATAGCTCGACGGCTCCCATGGATGTGACATTTAGCGACATTTGTCCAAATTGATAATGCATTGTAAATATATGTCATCTGAGGCCATGAAAGCTGTATGTTCGCCAATTTAGTTTGTTGTTGCATACAATGAGGAAGTGATCTACGGGTATATGTTTATTAGACTGTTGAGTCCAGCCACTCTAATTGATGAGCCTCAGCTGTTTACAAGGTCATTTCTGAAAACAACATTAAAGTGGTATACATAGAAATACAACGTGGACAGCTGGCAGTGTTTTCTAACAGTCTATAACATGTAATAACAATAATAATCTTTTATTTTATTCCTTACAATGATTATCAATGAATGTGAATAATAATAATCAGCAGTTATTTTTATGACCCTTAAGCGACCACAAAGCAAGGGCTTTTGGATTACAACTTGCACGTCGGGTGGCTTCCAATTCATCATTTTAACTCAAATTTGGAATCTTTTTCACTTAAGAAAGTCATTTCAGTTGGGAAAACTGTAGATTGCTCCTGGATGAAAAACCCACCTACTATGACCCGGCTGGGTATCGAACCCGGAACCTCCTGATTGCTAAGTCTCATTGCTTCATATGCCAACGCCTTTTTCCACTCGGCCACAGCACCGGTATAATATTAAAATTAATTTTGTGCCTCTGGGAAGTCACCCTTTTCATCTAGAAACTCATAATTCACCTTGTACTGTAAGCCAATAATTCTATTTGACCAAGTTAAAACAATTAAGATAGAAATGAGGCAGTGTCTGTGGCAGAAATTAAACAATTCGAATTCACAAAAACTTTCAACGATCTCAGATCTTTAGCTCGCTAGAGATTGGAATGCCTCTGCAACCAAGGAATAAGAGATGTCGTGAATCGATAATTTCTCAAAATGTCTCAAAATGCCCAATTTGTTACGCCACTTTGGTGACTACCGACGTACGTCTTTAATCGGTAGTCACTTATTACCTGTTCTGAAGCTTAAATGCATTAACTGTTGAAAAGATAAATGACTACCCTGCTTCTTTGAGCCAAAACATAAACTTATATTAATTACCACCAGTTCATCAAGTGAGTACGATAATGTGTTAATGTGTCTTGAAAGTATCATAACAGCAAGGAGGGAAGAAGAAAAAGAGGGGGAAGAGGAGATAGAGGAGAGGGGCCAGAGGGGAGTAAGAGGGGGGCAGCAGGAGAGGGGAAGGAGGGAGTGAGGGGACAGGAGAGGGAAAGAAAGTGATATGGTGGTACTGACTGTCCTGACATTGGATCCCTGTTTTGTTTTGTTTTTCTGTAATTTTTGAAAATCAGATGGGGGGAGGGGGGAGAGGGGGACAGGATCCTGATCCTCCTTGCATTCTCATATGTGAACAAGGCCAAATCTGTACTACAAGATTAGACTTAAATTTGGTTCCATTAATTGCAAATCGTACATATTTCTTATACATTTTACTTAACTTTTACCACTTGTCTAACATATTCCTTATGTTAGACTTGGTTAGTATAGATTCCTAATACATACATTTTCCTTTCATCAAAAAGAAAGTTCCCATTTAAAAAAAGGTCTTCTCTTTCTAGTTCCTGATATCTCCCTCAAATCTCTCTCATGAGTCTAACTGTATCCTGACATGTTCCATACACAACAACTCTTACATTTAGCTTGCCAAATATTCTACAAACCTTTCTAATATCCTCATTTTTCTCCCCGTCAAAGCCGGTATATATCTCGATCCAATTCCGAAGTGATTCCTCGTTCAGATCTCAAAAAGTTTGTACAAGCTCAGGTATAGCGTCAGTATAAATACAGCTGAGTAAACTCTAACACGTATACAGTGAAAGTATCATACAACCAAACATCTACTATACCAGCAAGGTGTTTCTACACAGTTGGCTTCAGTATACTAGTATATCATTAATTCAAATATTTTTAGTTCTTCCAGGCATCTAAAGTTTTGCATTAGGTAGTTTTACCCTGAATTTATCTGAAATACTTTCCCAACTACAGCCCATGACACTGTGAAAAGTACATAATTCTGAACTGTCAAATTTCTGTGTATAATTGTGTTCGTGGTGATAATCATTAACCCAGCAAGCTCTACACTAACAGTCCAACACTTTGATAAACCTTGACACCTGTTATAGGCCTATTTTTCCTAACTACAAACTATAAAGAATCTAAAGCTTGTAACAAAGAGGCACGCAGGATGGTTGTAACTAAAAAGCTAAGACTTCCATAATAGGATCAGGAATGTTAGAAAACCCTGGATTATATCCACACAATAGGATAAGACAGCTAACAATATAACTATCTATACACAATGTATATATATTTGTCAGCAAGACAGTCAAATATTATTCTTTCAAATGTTTTTTCAAATCTCAGTGAAAAGTCAGTGAAAGGTAAGGGATCCTATTGTTAAATAACTCTATCATCTTCTTTCAAAGTAAGAGAACAACTTCAGTGACTTTATCTGAAGATACATGCACCTGTGGGTTATATCCATGGCAACGAGTTTGGAAAAGGGAAAAAATGATCTTCCTCTAATATATCAGATTGATTAAAATGTGAAAGATTCTATTTTCCTTCCCAGGACTAGACTCCTCAATTCTTTGACCAAATATGAACCTAAAATGACTGTTGACTGCATGGTTAAGACAGCTGTCCTGTTTGGGCGAGGGATAGTCATGCAAGGAGCATTCTAGCAACTTTTTTACATATAGAGTTATATCACTTTTAAAGTTCATTATTTTCATTGGCCCCAAATTTTTTTTGAATTGCTCAAAATCGCAAAATGTCAAAAGTATTTCCTTGAGGCTATGATCCTCCATATTATTCTCAACCATTGAGGATGAATGTTAAAATAGTAGATTAAAATCTCTCAATGTTGAAATTTGACCATCATGGGTAACCATTATCTGTAGGAATTTAGTATTAATTATTTAACCACATGTAAATAGGAACTGACAAATTTTGAATAAGTTTATTTACAGTTTAATTGAATTAACTCTAATAAACTACATTGTTATGGAATTTCAATATCAAATTTAATCACACAGATTGATCCAAATTGATCCCCTCCCCCAACCCCCCCCCCCCAAAAAAAAGTGATTGGCAAATCAGAAAGTCACTAGCCCACTTAAACAAAAATACAATGAGGGCTGGAATGTTTCTATCTAGCTATTACTGCGTTTTCAAGATATTGATCCTTAAAACTAAGCTTTAATGTCTGGAAATGCTTCTTTAAGGCTATAACTCGATCATTGCAGACCTGGCCTAAGTGTTACTATTAATTAATTTTTCTACCAATTGTAATATTACTCAACCAAACCGTTGTTCTTTTAACTTCACATGAAGATCAACAAAGCACCCTTGGACAATAATATTCAATACCAATTGTCCAATTGACAAAATTGTCCATGCATTGTAAGTGTTAAAACTCCTATATGTTTTCCCATATAGAGTTTTGTGTTGTGTCTGAGAAACTGACCTACCAGTCTAATAAAGCCTAAAATAGTACCTATCTTAAATTAATTGACCTCAGATTGTTTAAAGGGGAATTTCTCAAAAAGTAAAGAGTGGTATATACAAGACCGCGCGGGACTGATAGTATAGTGTTTTTCATTGGTACTCCAACATATTAAAATTAATTCTCTGCTTATGAAGTCATCAGTCCTTTAAAGGTTCCACAAGCATTTTCAACCGTTACTCTCATAAAATCTGACATTGGCCACTCAAGATAACTTTCTGTCTATTATAAGGCCTTAATTTAACATTTCTAATAAACTGGAAATAAACTGTATGAACATGTTTTATACTTTATATCCTCATGAAAAATGTTGATGAAATTCGATGTTCTTGGTCATTTCTGTGTCCCAGACAGGTCTCAATCGATTTCCATGGTTACCATGCACAGATATGGAAGTTGCTTTAATAATAATATATCCTCAGTCCTCACAAAAAGAGTAAATGTTTAGCAAATGTTACCATAATTAAACTGATCTAGATGGCAATGTTGACAAACTTCAATGTTCTTGGTTTCTGTAGCCCAGACAGCTTTGAATAAGTTTCCATGGTAACCACAGATATGGAAGATCCAAGGTAAGAATTTCCATACCATATATGCACATACATTTAGCTCCCCTAAGTACTGTAACTTCTCCTTCAACAAACCCAATAATCTTCTCCTAGACCCAACCCCCCCCAACCCCTCCAATCAACCATTCCATGATCCCTATCCACAAAAAATTAAATTAAATTGTACAAGGCTACATATTTAGCACGGTTATCAAAACTGAGTGTACATTTATCTGCAAATTAGCCAGGCCCGGAAAGGGTCATTTCCGGCGATCTAGGGAGTATCTTTACTCAAAAAAATTTCTGTACGCTACGCGCCAACCTGTGGTGGCGCTCCGCTTAGATAGTGCTGAAAGCGCCCCTACAGACCATTCTCGCCCCTCCTGACCAATACCCTTAGTTCCGCCACTGACTTTATTGTATGTATTCCATAATATGTGGGATAATTCAAAATCAAAACTGACTGTCTGTCTGTCATCAGTCACCATATAACATGTTTGTTTTGTTTCAGCTTCCTATATTAGCTAAGTTATTGGTTCCTGTTTCCTTTCTCTTAAGTGACTGCTTAATGTACACATAAGGAAGGGGTTGAATAGGAAGTTTACTATACATCTGACACATATACATTGCACTATATAGATAGCTATAGCCTTGTATCTAGGTATTGTTATGTACTCAGTTGATGTGATGTCTTTTCTGACATGTACGTACAACTTTACAAATACATAGGCAAAGCATATATTATGTTTAGTAGTTATGTCACTTAAATACTTGCTGGTCAGGGCCTGACTATAATCAGTGCAGAATAAATCCCCCTTTGAGGTGTTAAGGCATGATATGCCCCCTTCCCCCCCCCCACCCCGTCCCCTACTCTTTCTCTCCCTATTAAAACTTTGTAGGCATATCGTACATATAGAAAAGTAATTGCATATCTATTCCTAGTACTAGTTTTCTCCCTTAATATGTAACTCAAGTTTCTGGACCTTGAGGAGGGTAGGCAAGCAATCGTTTCTTCATAAACCTGTTGTATAATCAGGTACTGCATGGTCATTAAAACTTCCAATGGTTAATTAAATTTCTGTTACTCTTTTGAGAATAGTCTGATTTATTTAATACACAAACCTCATGCCATTTAGCCCAGCCATTTACAACGAACACCCTCATAGCATACTGTATGCCAAAAACCATACAGTACTTAATAACTGTTAAAAGGAAAGGACAGGGTACCCCCCTCCCCCACCCCCTCCCCAAAAACGTACTTGTAGTGAGTCTGAACATTCTATGTACTCACTATTTCTTACCACTGTTATTTGCACTTGGACTTAACCCTTTTTTTGATCAATACTCGTAATCGTACTCACTACCTCGTAAGTGTATTTTTCTCACTCTGCTACTCATCTGGCAATTACACTCATGAGTGTACTCCTAGTACTCATTCGGAACCTTGTACTCAATCGGAACCTTGTACACATACTCAGGGGGGTAGGAAGCTTCCAAAGAGTGGGGGGGGGGCACAACATCAGAGGGGCACTTTCTCATTCCACAACCACCACTCGTTATGCTATAAACCGATACACACCGGCCATATCCCATAAATGATGTGTTAGTATGCTATCAATACTATTATGGTGCACGTGAATAATTAAAATAAAACATTAAACTTAACAAAGTGAGATATCCAAAAGACAGTTCTTCATCAAAGGAGCACATTTTATTTGCCAGTAGGGCACATTTGCTATTTTGGAAAAAAATGAGGGAGGCACATGCCCCCAGTTCCCCCCCCCCCCGGCTCATACCCCTGCACATACTTGTACTCATATTCATACTTAATTGTACTCATATTCATGCTGTTGTAACTCATACGACCAGTTTTTACAGGAAAACAATATTCTGTCACTTTTAGACATGCACAAAATCTCACCACTGAGGAATGAAGAACTTTGGTATAAATTCTGGACGTTATATTATAACCAAATTTCATCACGTAACCTCTTATAACTTTGTGGGACACAAAAAAATTGCTGGGTTGGATTGTGAGCAGTTAAGTGATATCTCACTAAAAAATAAGAATGACCAGAATGGTTGTAATCAAATAAATCTTTTGGGTTTCATAAGATTGAGGATTATTTAAACAATTTTGGTTGACAGAATATCGATACATGGTTTGATATATGAATATAGCATCTTAATTACACCACACGATATACTGAAACGTTAATGATTCTCAGTTTCTACGATAGATTAAACCTACTATTACGGCGCCGATTTCCTACGACAAGCAGCACGATCCATTTATAACCATTGAACAAGAAATTTGCATGACAGCTAGGGAATAATTTATAAGGCATCCAGGACTTGTACTTTGGGGCTATCTACTGGCCAAATGCCAGTGGAATTTGTCATTTACCAGTAGAATTCAGAGGTACAGGCAATTGTCTGCCGGTAGACAGAAAGAACTTAAAGACAATGGTATTAAAGTCGGTTAATTAATTAACTATCGTCAGTCAAAGAATCAGCATGACCTCTGTAGGCCTACCTAACATGAACCTTGTCTGTATTGCTGCTTGTTATCTGCAAACATTATTGGGCTGCTTTCAAAAACCCTCTACAGTAACTAGTGCATTGTTATTCAGGAGAATGCCATTGGGAACTTGAATTTGTATGTACAGTATGTATGTATTTTAGATCCTCCTGCAAGCAGGAACTCGCAAAGAAGCCATCATTGGCTTATAAGCCGCAAGCTGACCAAAGTCAGTCTCTAAGATTCATATTTAACGTCCATGATTACAAATTGTCAATTGTCAACAACTCTGTAACTGGACGACATACATTAATCTTGGAGTGACTTGAACTCGGGACCTTATGATTGAAAGGCACTGGCGTTGGCCAGTTAACCGGCGCTAACCAGCCGTTAACCGGCATTAACCAGCAGTTAACCAGTAACAAAATTTTGTCAGTAGATTTGTTTAGCACTGGTATCTTTTAGCTTGTGGCTAAACATCTGTGAGATAGTAGGCCTGGTATCCCAATAATTCACTGGGTACTGCATGACAAATTGCTATGCAAGACTATTGCTTTGCGTATGTATAAATATGTTTATATGTATACGTGTGGCTCTTTTTTGGTACACAGCTAGGAACAATCTAGCAATTTATAAGAAACAGTGGGAAAATTGTGAGTCTTCAAGTATAGCTTCACAACTATTGAACAATATTAATAATATATTGCCTACACAGCTTATTTAAACTATATAGTTAGTTGCACCAATGCAGCTCAGCAACGCTGTAAACCGCTTTGGAATTTCTTGGTAAATAGTTACACAGATGACTCTTTTTGCACTCTGATCTGACTTCCTTGTTATAAATACACCGTTGTAGTGTACGTAGATTGCAACAAGACCTATTGGACGCACTAAAGTCAATACGAGACTAAAATATGACCTATGATCATTAATAATTGCCAATATGAGATTTAATTAACATGTGTACCCTGTTCACAAGGTTTATCAAGTCTATTATTAATGGCTTCGCGACTTTTCATCGGCTACATACCGTACCACAGCCGTGCAGGACGGTTGAACTGCTAAAACAAGACAACATGTTATTGCAATTAATAAAAAATGATAATTGAACAGGAACTTACTGAGCCATAGGAACGCTGCTGCGTGTCCTCAAAACACAATACTTATCTCGTTAATTTAATAACATTCCCCGCCGCTCGAGACAACGAAACTTATACAGAGTTCTTTCGAAGGTGTGCTCTGTGTGTAGCACTGGGGTCTGCTGACTGGAGTTTTGACTTTTGCTTTGACGTAGAATTTAATACAAGCAGCGTCCGAGTTGCCGGTGTACTTATACTGATCGAAGCATTGTTTCCTTGTTGGCTGGCTGGTCAACTCTCGGCTTGCAAAGGTTTAAAGGGATTATATTACGTTGCCTTTAAAAGTACTTCTACTCGGAAAAATGAATGAATGCATGCACGCACCGTTTGTCTATGACTAAGTACAAGTATCACCTTATCGCTATGCACTGGTAGGTTTGTAACAATGGCATGCTAAAGTTGGATAACGAAACAAGATATATACACTGCAGCAACAGAAACCATATATATATATACATATATGTATATATATATAAGCCCCCACTTCTTCAAAAGCAGATATATAGTACATTCCAATATCTTTGGAAAATATTTTTTATAGCGGTCTTACATGGTAGCTAGGTACCTATATATAGATGGAAACACACAACCAGCACTTTGTAACAGCAAATTCAATATTTATCTGTGGGATTAAAGTAAATATGTAGTATACAACAATAAATACTCCAAGAGTTATGAAATATTTATTTTTCTACAGGATGGCAGCAAAAATTTATTCCACAAACGTTTGGAGATTATTACACCGATTGGATTCCTAAGCTCAAGAAATCTGCGGTAACTGTAAACAACTTTTAAGAAGAAGAGCATATTTGTGGTGATTTTGGTACATATATTTCAATCAGATTAGTTACTCAAATTTCACAACTTTTGAACTTTAGCGACTAAAAGCTTTTTATTTTTTTATTTTGTGAATTGTTAATATTTAAGATGTAATTAAATTTCTATCTGATAACGGTGAAATTCTTGGAATCGAATGGAATCATTATTAATTCCCGGCTACTTTTATCTCTCTATTTGATGAGTTGCAATCTTATTTGAATAATACCCTTTTAGTAGGTTTCAAGAAATATGCTGGCAATTGCCAAAAAATTAGAAAATCACAAAAAAAACTACTTTCATGACAAATGCATGGATACATCCAAAAACATGCCAGCTGTATTGCACACAGATCACAGGCACTAGGGGAGCGGCTAAGCCCCAGGGGCAGTGGAGGGGTGTAGCCCATGGGGATTAGTGGAGGGGCTAAACCCCATCGGTAATGGAGGGATTACAGACTTTTGTATGGCAGACTGTAATACAGTACTGGCGCATCTTAAGCATTTGAGTAAAGTAATGTCTGAGGAAAGGGGGAGAACCAATATTGAGACTGCTTGAAAAGTTAAACAGATTGCAGATTGCCACTATATCTGTACCCTCTTAACGCCCAAAGTTAAACACTTGCTTCTTTTTTGCTTCCTTTGTTTTTAAGCAAACTTTTACAATTAAGACAATATCCTCCAGCTGCCATCCCTTTTTGTCCTCCCTAATGTATTATGAGATCTACAAGGCTGAAAGATGCCACACCCCTAATGACCCTAAATGACCTTTGACCTCCACAAAACACAATAGGCTTCTTCTACTTAATGTGGTTCTCCTTCACATGAAATACAAGATTGATTCAAGCTTTCCTACTTGAGATTTTATGTTTACAAGGTTTTCACAATTTGACCCCTGGTGACCCCAAATGACCTATGACCTTAACCAAAAACAATATCCTCTTGTTCCTAAATGTGGTTCTCTTACACACGAAATATGAGATTGGTCCAAGCTTCCCTTCTTGAGATATCTTGTTTACAAGGTATTCACAATTTGACAGCTGGTGACCCCAAGATGCCACACCCACCCATTCCCCTCCTAACCTTCAAAAGTTTAACTTATAGTTATTGTTGTTACTTTATTAGAAACTTTAAATTTACAAGTTTAATATCCTCTATGATCTATTTGACTTCTATAATTAAGAAATCTGCTGGGGGTATGTCATATTATTTCAATAGAATATAATATAAATATTTCTTTAATTGAGTTTCATAATTACTTTCTAAATCAACCTGATATTTTCTATGATAAAATTTGTATCATATATTTTTGTATCATATAATTTAAATACAAAACTAAGGCTGTCACAAAGCCCAATTAGCAATTGATTTAATGTACAAGAAACTGTTGTCTGCCTGTCTGTCAATCCATCTGTTCGTCTGTCTGTCTGTCTGTTTTATTCATTGCATGTTTAAAAACGTATGGTTCTGCCTTATTATGAGCATTGTATTAATATTTCAATTCCCAGTTCTGTTAAACCCACATGCGTGGGATTTTTCTGTGTCGTCTAGATGTATCTCTTTTTTCTATATACAAACTTTAATTTTCTCGTTTCTACTTTGTAAGTGGACCAGACTTGAAAAGTTATCTTACTTCTGGTCCCACTGCCTCATTTATATAACTATGTATTAACAATTTGTAAATAATTGTGATTTAATGGCAGAAATAAACGAAAATGAAATTAAATAACAACTAGTATAAAACAGCAAATATTTACAAGGAGTACAAAGCCCTATTAAATATCAACATGAAAACAACATGTAATAAAACAATTGAAAAATATATGTATATAGAGGGTGAGTTAGATTCCTAAAAGGTTAACACTTTAATATAAAATGAATGAACAATGACTGAAGTTATATTAATAAAGGTACTAAACAATCAAACTGGATGAATATATATTGCAGCACAATAAATGAAGGAATCCCTTTGAAGTTGAATTCTGTACTTCGGCAAGATATTCAAGGTTTCTGCTCAATTTAATTCTAAGGTTATTTGGTGTTTGCCAACTCATAACCAGTGGCGGAATTAGGGGTATTGGTCAGGGGGCGAGAATGGTCTGTAGGGGCGCTTTCGACACTATCTAAGCGGAGCGCCACCACAGGTTGGTGCGGAGCTTACAGAAATTTTTTGAGTAAAGATACTCCCTAGATCGCCGGAAATGACCCTTTCCGGGCCTTGCTAATTTGCAGATAAACGAAGAATAAATAGGTGTCATCGCCATTTTGTCAGAAAATTACACCAACAAAATGTGACAAATGTCAATAGGTATTTGTGAGCGCAATTAAAAAGTCAATAATCGCGAATAAGTAAAAAGTGGTAAAAAGCTGAAAAGGGCGCCAGCAGTCCATTTGAGTCCGTCAGGAGGGGGGGGGCATCCGCCCCCTCTGACTGTATGGACGCTCCGCCACTGGTCACAACATCTTTCAGAGATGAGCATACAGGCGAGGTGAGAAAAATGAATAAAAAAAAAATTAAACATGTCAGATGACATTTGGATCTTTCTAATACTGGTCTCAAAACAGAGCACTTTTGGCCTCGGAACAATTGGATTAAACAGGAAGCCGTATGAGCAATAATGGTTCCGTAATGAACCTTAGCTCAAAGCCAAGCTTTTCCTACATACCATGGCTTTCACATAAAAAAAAATATTTAAAAAAAATAACAAATTTGGGTTATGAGCTGTTAGAGTCATCGATGCAGCAGGCTATAAAAAGTGTAAAATCGATTCAATATCTACCGCCATCAAGATGGAAAAATTCTGGCCCAATTTTGACGAGAAGAAATATAAATCGAAAGTTATTATCATTAACAGCAGAATAATAGTTCATGATATATGTAATACAGATTCACAGAACACAACCAGGGACTATTAAATCAGTGGTATTTAAAACTTTCACACCAAATTTCCCAAACAACCTGGCAGTTCCTAACTTTCCTTCTCTTTTCCCCCCTTATTTTGGCCTCATAATCAGTGACATTGTTGTCTTCATTTTGCTTTATTTCAAATGGTCTTAGCCAATGAATATTCAACCCAAACTATTTGCATATATTCAATAATTTGCATATATAACCAACAGCCCTACAAAAATTTAACGATACGACTATAACTGGTTTTAACTGCTGGTAATACCTCACACAACTCAATTTTCTTGAAAAAAAATTTTCTCATAGTTTGCAAAATGTTATCCCATAAATATCACAGAATTACATAATTAGTTATATTTTGTGATAGGCATTCTGTATCGTTTCTTATCGTAATAACAGTCTGAGCAAGGATGTCGCTGACAACTAAAATTACCCCCCAAAAAATTGATCTTCCCAAACTGCTATCAAACGTACATGAAATGTAATAACACCTCTCTGTACACATTTTATAGGAGCCTCATGATATCTTTTGGGTATTAACAAAAATTTGTCAACTTTGCAACAACAACAACAAAATTAAGCTCTAAACAATAAAGACAAAAAATAAAAACATTAAAGAAATACTTTAAAAGCACAATTTACCAGTGGACTTTTATTGACTGAATACCATGTTTTCCTATGAACCACTTTATCATGGTACAGTAGTTATTTCCATATAGATAATACATGTTTCACTGGGTCCATCTCTGTTAAGATCCATTGAACTGCTATGCAAACAACTAAAAGTATCATAACTTCTCAGACTGAGGGATATTTTCACAACACATGTACATCTAGGCTCCTCTGGAAAGCAGTGCTTCTGCACTGAGCAGGACTACCCTCATTAAAGATGACAGTAATAACAAAAATTATAATATAGGCAAGCATGATTTTTTTTTTTTTTTTGTTGAAACCTTCAATTAATATTAAGTCAATATTGCCAACTCGGGTGTCTTGTCTGACTTCCTCTTTGCATTCAACGTTTATCAAGTCCGATATCATGAAGGAAGTGAAAACAAAATATGTTAATGACTTAACAGGAAGTCGAAGGAAGAGATAACACATAGCCATTGTAGTAGACGCATAGTATTATGTGTTATGACATGTACAGTAGTCTATACATTGCAGCTGGCAAGGTTTTCCTATAGAGACGACGATTGAATCAAATCAAAGGGTTCTCACATTTTTTTTTTTTTTTTTAGTAAATTTATTTCCTCTTCATGATCTACTTCATTATAGGCAAATAAAGAAAGGGATTGGCAAACTGGGACTCCTGTGTCTCAAAACCAACGGGCACCAAGATTTTTTAATCCCCCCTGCAATGAAGCTTTTTAACCATATCTTACTTCTTTGACTTGCGACGATTTTTAACACTTTACCGTAGTATTTGTATATACACACTGTTACTGTTACTTGTCATCTAGCCTTTGAAGAAGATCCTGCTAGGATCGAAACGTCAGGCCAACTTACTTTTACACATTCTCCTACACAGGCTCTCTAGTGGATAAGCAGTTTGCTAACAGTTTTATTTTATTTTTATTTGTATATATACACATATTTCTATTATTTCTATTTTATCATCTTTTTGTTATTTTGTTATCTTTCTTATAAACATGCTGTACCTGCGAATACATGAATTTCCTTCTTGGAGAAATATAGTTTTTCTTACTTACTTATTGATACTTGTTAACTCTGTACTACCAAAGCAATGATGTGTTTTCTTGTAATACTAACAGTACACAGATTTGGTTGATTTAAATGTAATCTTACCTGTAGACAGGACTCCACTCTCTACCATTCTCCATCTCTGTTCTACTTCCTCTGTAGTCTTCCCACTCCCCTATATCAACCTCTTCTTCATCCAAGTCTTTGCTAGCTGCTACGACAACTGCTGCCGGTATTAAGTCCGGCGATGGATAACCAGGCGATGCAAAACTAGTAACTAACTTATAACGTGAAGTAGATGATTGATCCTGTGAAAGACTATTGACATCCAAATGGTGGCTCCCTTTGTCAAATACAGAGGACAACTGTTCCTGAGGGACACTAAAATCTGTCATTGTGTCCCTTACAGTAGCGGCCGTTTCTCTTCCATCGTTTTGGAATCGGCCTCCGGTAGCAAACTTTCCTTTCGAAAGATTCAAACGTTCGGGGTGATCTGCGCGTGCATTTTCAAAATGGTAACCGGGCAACCTTTTCCAAGAATCTCTGCTCTCTCCGAGGGAAATTTCTTTGGCTTTTACATATTTTAATCTGTCTTCAAGAATTGTGGAGTGGGTAGTTGGAACTTTTGATTGACGATAAAATTGCCTAAGTTGCGATGTGTCTTCCATTTTTGCAGATGATCCATACATGTCATGAACGAAACCATTTTTTGTCGAATAATTCATTCTCTTGCCTTGTAAACCGACACTCCCAAATTCATCACCACCGCTGCAAGACTTGACAAAGCCCTCTCCGGGACCTCTGTTGAGGTTCCTCCAGTCTAACGTGTCATTTGCACCAGTTATTTTGCCCCAATCGATTTGTGTAACGTTCTGATACAATGTCACACCGTTTACGTGTCCGATGTTATCGTCAGTCTGAGATCTCTCATTAACTTCTCTGCCATCCCTATCAGAGCGGACAGCATTCTTCACACCCTCTCCCCAAAATGAAGTATGTCTTCTCTCAGGTGCTATTTCCTTCTTTTCAGTACGCGAGAAATCATTGTCCAAATATGGAGGCAGATAGAGGGCAGCATTTGAAGGTAACTGTAACGGAGACCGCCTACATTTGCCTGAGATGGTGATAGATAGATCGCGTTCGGGAATTGGTGGAGGAATTCTGCTCGGACTGTTTGGTGGACTGTTGTCATGGTTACAGACGTCGTCTGCTACATCAGGTGTGTTATAATGCCTGTTAGGGGCTTTTACACTAAAGATATCATATCTGAATGCTGGTGCTCTTCTAATTTTACCTAAATTTTTGGTATTTTGATTGCGATCAGAATTGAAAGATACATTGGATCTAAGATCTTTTGTCTCTAAAGGTGAATTTTCACAAATTGCTCGGAAGTTTTGCTGGTCTCCCGTCATTTCCGAGACTGAATTTTCTCTCCTCCAATATTCCTTCCGAAAGCGATCGACTTTTCCGCCCATCTCAGATTTATCTGCTGCTCTCGTCGTCGGGAAAGACAGGGACCTAACTCGATGACCAAGTGTTTCCGACGTTTGCCGGCATTTCGAGAGGTCCCTGTTGGCCATCGAGGCTGACTGCATACTACTCGTGTCTTTTGGAATATTTTCCTTCGATGACTTCTGATTCACCTGATTCGGTTTATATTGGCCAAACTCGTGGGAATTAAACCCCCTTCTGTCCTTCGAAGAGAGTCGACTTCCGTACAAATTTCTAGCGTTATTGTTAGGGTCGTCTTTAAGATTCGGAAAGGGTGGAGAAATGGGAGGGCTTTCCGGTTCTGACGTACCCAGATGGCACGAACAGCTGCAGCATTTGTGGCTTTCTGATTGGATATCCGGAATGGGGATGACGGAATAATTCGAAACAACTTTATCCTTAATTCTTTGGGTCCTTGGTATGAGCGGGTACAGTGGCGGGTGAATATAGGACCTGTGACCGTTTAATCCATCTAATCCATCAGCGACTTGCAAATCATGCTCTACTCTTTGCGGCCCCGAGGAAATTTCAGACGGACTCGCGGGAGTCGCAAATTGTTGAAGAACGTTTCTGACAGAGTTGTTCTCGATAAAAAGAGAATCGCTCAAAGGGGGCAGAGGGCCTCTCGCTCCGATCGTATCCTCCCATTTCGCCGTTAAATTTCTCACCGTACAATTTTCTAACTTGAACTGAGATTGGCTCTGGCTGGAGAAACTCGAGCTGTGACTCCTCGGAAACGGCAAGCCCACTCCCGACGACCATGAGGTAGCTATGGATAAAGTCGACGAATTCAAACTGTTCTTACTCTCTTGATCCGTGGAGGATGGGGACAGCTTCGTCAGACTCGACGCGACTCTCCGACTGAAACTGGGAGACGACTGAGCCGAGACGCTCAGATTAGCTTCCTTTAGAGCTTTAAATTTAGGACTTGACAAAAGAGAATCGTTGAGATTTCTTTCCCTCGATGAGTTCTGAATCGACGATAGAGACTGGACGTGACTCTTATGCTGCGCCCCAGGTGCATTCTGGGTATCAACAGGATGTCCTCTCCTATAAAAGATGGTTGAAGAGTCATGGTGCACATTTCTTGCATCCATCTCTCCAATAGTTCTTACGGAAGACATGAAACTTGCATCGTTCTGATTCGGCGAAAGTGTGCTCTGCGATTCTGCGGAATCTTCTCTCCAAGAAGTTGCTGCACTCGTCGACCGATTTTGTTCGGTCGGACTTAAAGGACATGGGTCGTGAATAAGCATTTGGGAAATGCTGCGAAGATTCTCTCTGCTGTAAAAGTCCCCGTCTTTGGAATTTGCACGATCAGAATAGATAGGATTTGAAATGCATAAACCGTCCGGAGTTTTCTGCTGCTGTACACTGTCGCAACTCTTGTACACGCTAAATTCTTGCGACAGTGACCGTTGGCAAAACTCGCCGTTTACGACGGTGTCGTCCGATTGATGACTACCCCGAGTTTCATTAATTTTCAGCTGTTCTATACTTACAGCTGGAGGACTCCGATCCGGAGTGAACTCAAAGGCTGTCTGGGGGTCTGTCTGTATTTCTTCCTTGGAAATTGGAGGGCCATGGTTGGGCCAATACGAAGTCTCGGATTTGGTTTGGTATGTCTCGTGTTGACTGTCGTAAGTAACATGGTAACAAGGGTCATCGGTTTCTGACCGATGCTTATGCAACATCGGTGGGAAATCTACACAAAATTGATCGTCAACATGTTTGGACAACTGATAGTCCTGACCTGATGATATCATTGACTGTCTTGAAGAGGTCACATGATCATTTGGATATGTCACCTGATTATGTGGATAATTCTCTTTCTGACTTTGATAAGATGAAAATGAGTCTGAATAGCACAATGATGATTCCCGGAGCTGACCGTGGTCGGTCGTTCTCGGGTGAGGACTAACTCTGATGAGGTCGGGGGTCATTTTCCTCTCGACTCTTTGACCGTTATGGCAAACTTCATGGTTTGCCATTTCGTGGAAATCGACGTCGTTCCGAGAGTAGTTGTGATTCGAAGGAGAGGACTGATTAGCCTCTGTCCAATCACGTAACACCGTCATGATATCCCGGCAATCTTCGACAGCAACGGGTGCTCGACTTCTGTGTGATGTTGCGATATAGTGGTACGGTTGTGAGGAACTAATCTGTCCTCTCATGGAAGCGGTGGTGTCGCTCTCAAAAGAAGACATGACTTTTTCTTTCATCTGTCAAGCTACAGTAAACCAAGTACAAGATCAGCGGTAAATTCCCTTGACTCATTCCAGCTGGAATAATCAAGCCCATTATTCCATTTTAGGCTTTCCAATGAAAGCTTGTCCAGCTAGGAATCTGTGCAAAGGAAAGAATATAGAGAAAGCAGGTTGCACTAGGAATTCATAAATTCGTCCATCTAATCATCTGGTAATTATAAAGTGATGTATGTAAACTAAAGTTTCTCTCTAATTTTGCTTAAAACCGTTAAGACAAAATGTCTAAAAAATTTAATGTAAAAAATTGAAACAAGTTATTTCAAAGTTTGAGAGACATTTATATTCAATGTATTTAAGTAGCACTGTGAAGGTGTGGCCTTGTTTGCAGTGTTGTCATGGCAACAAGGTCCAAACATGGCAGCATTTTCTTAACTTCCAATCACGCCAAGCTTCGATCACTTTATCTAAGTCCCTTCAAAACAAACTTTTGCGCTCCATTGCTGGATTTTCCGTTTCAAAATTACTCAACGCACACATATAACGTTCAAAGTATGATAACAACTGAAACCTTAACTCGTTAGACTGTAATTCGTTAATTGCCCTCAGACAGTTTTGTTACATAATTAGCATAATTTACCATCAGATCAATGATTCCCTGTCTCAAATATCATCTCAGTTGTTGAAACTATTATTTGAAAGACAATTTGAAAATTTCAGTTAATAGTTGTATTTTAGATAGAAAACAAACTTAAAGCTACCTGCTGATTAAATTAAACTATCACAAAACCAAAAACAATCAAACGGGCTTGATCTTCTCAAGTGATTCCAAACAAAAGTTTCCTTTCTAAACATCGAAACTTTCTGTTCATCTATCATTTATGATGAGTCATATGGCCCAATGGAATAACTGAAAGTTACTACTAATCCTTTAGGCTTGATGTTAAACTTGTACAGATCTGTAACTATGGAGTCAGGACTAGAGCATTTTTCGTTACCAGCCCAGACCCGGTGCAACCCTGAGTCCTCGGCCCTAGCACTGCCAGTTGGATCAGTGAGCCAACAGCAATTTACCCTACCCTTAATTAGTTTGCCACTGGTTGGGAAGTAGTAGTACAGTAGTGTAGGGAAGCTAGGGCTCATGGTTTCCAGTTTGCCCAAGACCCCCTTTACAAAGTCAGCAATACTTACCATCCAAAATGTGAATGAATGATTTTTGGTTCAAGCAATCCACGTTCCACTGTACCTACCCTCCCCTGCCCCCCCCCTCCCCCATTCACCTCCACCAACTTTCTAAAAAATACTGTTGCTACAAAGATGTACTTGCTTCCAATTTTCCATGTTAGTACCATTGCCTCATGAACTACTGATAAAATCATGACATATCGGTGACCTAAAATATCCTTGCCATAAAAGTTATCCAAATCTGCTTGACAACATGCCTGCCCCCAATAGTTCCCCACTCCTCCCCAACTAATTTTCACATAGGCATGGTGCACCATAGGTGGCAAATTCAAAACACTCCTGCCACTCCTGCCATCCCCCCCCCTTCTTCCCCTCCCCATCACTATCCACCCAGGTGTCTGTGTCCCCGCTTTGTCTTTC
Source organism: Apostichopus parvimensis (assembly GCA_000934455.1). Taxonomy (NCBI): domain Eukaryota; kingdom Metazoa; phylum Echinodermata; class Holothuroidea; order Aspidochirotida; family Stichopodidae; genus Apostichopus; species Apostichopus parvimensis. The sequence goes on along the minus strand of KN888699.1, from coordinate 76,243 downwards.
AAACAAACGATAAAGATGCATTAATATCACTCAGTAAGAGATAACTGTTTTTTAATCCCTCCCTTAATCCTAATCCTTGATGCTACCCAACTATAGCACAAACATGAAACTAAAGAAAATGTAAAAAACAATCTTACCATGGCCTCAAAAATACGTATTCCTGCTAACCTATATAAGAAGGCCAACAAAGTTCCTCTGCTCCTGCAAGACAATTTTAAAAATTAAGCCAAAAAAATGAGCGAGACATGAGTTTTTTTCTCTCTCAATACAGGATGCTCATTCCGTTATGGGATACCCCACAGTGATGTGAGCATGTACCGGTTTCTCTCTGACTAAATAGAACCCTTGTTTACGGCTCTTCGAGATAAGCGAGAAGATGAAGACAATACCTGCCTCTCTTGACTACCTAGGATAACTTATTGATCCTTTTTCGAATGAAAGGAACGATTCCTGATGGGTGATCCAAGGAGAGTATAGTTTGTATGCTTTTAACAAGATTATTGATTTTTTTTTTTGGACACAGCTATTCAAATTTAAGTTTCCAGTTATAAGGGTAGAGGAACAGAGTTGTTTGCCTGAGTCACGACCGAGGACATATCTCTGATGGGAGGAATGTGTCGGACGAAATTCTTTGAGTAATCAGAGAGGGGTACAATCGCCGTCCCGTGTGTGAATATAGATTACGACTGGGTTGAATGACTGATGGATTGTAAACAACTTGTTTTGATTTAGGCTCATCCTGAGACGAGATCAATATTTTACCCCATAAAAGTCACCAACATGATGATATCAATGGAGCCAGTGGAATCAGAGGCCCATAATTAAATGTGAATGTTGGTATAAAGCAAATTAAACTTTTTGTAATGTTCGGTTCAAAATTCCTGATTGGGAAGGAATCATGATGACAGAAAATTAGCAAATTAAAATTAAAAGCAGACTAGATATAGGTATACAAGCGGTGCAGGAAAAAAGAGAGAAAGTGAGAACGGTTAAAATTAAGGCAGGGTAGAGGTAGGAAAAGGGGTAGAGGGAGGGAGGGAGGTAGGGAAGGAGGGAGGGATGTATTATGAAAGGAAGGCAGGGGAGAAAGAGCAAGTAATGGAGAGGTAGAAAGAAGGCAGTGATGGGTTAGGGGAATGGAAAAGGGATATTTAGGTAGAAGAGAGGCAGGAAATTGGCAGGTGCTGTGGAAGGGAGGGAGGCATGCAAAGCTCAGAGAAGTGAAGAAAGTAAAATGATATGAGGCAGGGAAAGGGGATGGAGACGTGGGTGATAGAAGGGAGGCAGGGAAGAATGATGAAAGTGGGAAAGGAGGATGGAAAGGGGGAGGAACTGTGGGAGAGAGATGAGGATTGGAGGGGGGGGAACAAAGAGTGGGAGACGTTAGGGAAGGGAATGAAGAAGTGGGATTGAGAAAAGAGGCAGGGAAGGGAGAGTTCAATTTGGGAGAGTCAGGAAGGAAGGCACGGGAGATTGAGAAGTGGTAGATAGCAGAGAGGCAGGGAGGGGGAGAATGCAGCATGTGACATTGGTTACTGTAGAGGATGGCTACTGTTCAGGACAACTTGACTGTGTAAGTGTTATTCCAATACATACGCATCAAGAGTGGAAGTTTGCTGACTGAGAAACAATGATGAACACCGTCGTGTTCCAACTCAGGAGTAAGTTTGAAAGAGAATGGTGCATGGGGAATGAAAAGAATAGAGATTGGTGACCGTGTTGGTGCTAGAACAGTCTTACCTGAGCACTCTAAATGCCAACCTTTTGTATCCGAGTTTACCTTCGGGCAGATCCAGACTGCTGGTGGGACAAGAGAAAAATCAATCAATAACATAGAATAAACTAGAAAAGAAAACAGTCTAATTGAAGCATGCATGTACAGTACTAGTAGAGATGGGAAAATGGAGAATAACATGTAACCAGAATTCACAGTATAATAATACTGTACCCAAAAAATACAAAAGTTATTCCCCCCCCCGGGACCAACCTCTTTTTCAATCTTCTTTACAGAAATAGTCAGTATAGGGTAGCAGAGTTCAAGAGAATTAATTGTAGGGAAATGGGTATTTTTTTTTGTTTATTATTTATATTTATTAACACTTAATATACAATGAAAAAGTAAAAATTGTTTTCCTAAACTTTACCTCCCATCTCCCCCCCCCCC
>KN888699.1:57185-74009 GCA_000934455.1 Apostichopus parvimensis | reverse complement strand
GCAAATTGTTGAAGAACGTTTCTGACAGAGTTGTTCTCGATAAAAAGAGAATCGCTCAAAGGGGGCAGAGGGCCTCTCGCTCCGATCGTATCCTCCCATTTCGCCGTTAAATTTCTCACCGTACAATTTTCTAACTTGAACTGAGATTGGCTCTGGCTGGAGAAACTCGAGCTGTGACTCCTCGGAAACGGTAAGCCCACTCCCGACGACCAAGAGGTGGCTATGGATAGAGTTGAAGAATTTAAACTGTTCTTACTCTCTTGATCCGTGGAGGATGGTGACAGCTTTGTCAGACTCGACGAGACTCGACGACTGAAACTGGGAGACGACTGAGCCGAGATGCTCAGATTAGCTTCCTTTAAAGCTTTAAATTTCGGACTTGACAAAAGAGAATCGTTGAGGTTTCTTTCCCTCGATGAGTTCTGAATCGAAGATGGAGACTGGACTTGACTCTTACGCTGCGCCCCAGGTGCATTCTGGGTATCATCAGGAAATCCTCTCTTATAAAAGATGGTTGAAGAGTCATTGTGCACATTTCTTGCATCCATCTCTCCGATAGTTCTTACGGAAGACATGAAACTTGCATGGTTCTGATTCGGAGAAAGTGTGCTCTGCGATTCTGCGGAATCTTCTCTTCGAAAAGTTGCTGCACTCGTCGACAGATTTTGATCGGTCGGACTTAAAGGACATGGGTCATGAATAAGCATTTGGGAAACGCTGCGAAGATTCTCCCTGCTGTAAAAGTCCCCGTCTTCGGAATTTGCACGATCAGAATAGATTGGATTTGAAATGCTTAAACCGTCCGAAGCTTTCTGCTGCTGTACACTGTCGCAAATTTTGTACACACTAAATTCTTGCGACAGTGACCGTTGGCAAAACTCGCCGTTTACGACTGTGTCGTCCGATTGATGACTACCCAGAGTTTCGTTAATTTTCAGCTGTTCTATAGTTACAGCTGGAGGACTCCGATCCGGAGTGAACTCAAAGGCTGTCTGGGGGTCCGATGGTATTTCTTCCTTGAAAATTTGAGTGCCATGGTTGGGCCAATAGGAAGTCTTGGATTTGTTTTGGTATGTCTCGCGTTGACTGTCGTAAGTAACGTGGTAACAAGGGTCATCCGTTTCTGACCGACGCTCATGCGACATCGGTGGGAATTCTATACGAAATTGATCGTCAACATGTTTGGACAACTGATCGTCGTGACGTGACGTCATTGACTGTCTTGAAGAGGTCACATGATCATTTGGATATGTCACCTGATTATGTGGATAAGTCTCTTTCTGACTTTGATAAGATGAAAATGAGTCTGAATAGCACGATGATGATTCCCGGAGGTGACCGTGGTCGGTCGTTCTCGGGTGAGGACTAACCCTGATAAGGTCGGGGGTCATTTTTCTCTCGACTCTTTGACCGTTATGGCAGACTTCATGGTTTGCCATTTCGTGGAAATCGACGTCGTTCCGAGAGTAGCTGTGATTCGAAGGAGAGGACTGATTAGCCTTCGTCCAATCACGTAACACCGTCATGATATCCCGGCCATCTTCGACAGCCACGGGTACTCGACTTCTGTGTGATGTTGCGATATAGTGGTACGGTTGCGAGGAACTAATCTGTCCTCTCATGGAAGCGGTGGTGTTGCTCTCAAAAGAAGACATGACTTTTTCTTTCATCTGTCAAGCTACATCCAAGTACAAGATCGTCGGAAAATACCCTCGACTCATTTCAGCTGGAATAATCAAGCCCATTATTCCATTTTAGGCTTTCCAATCAAAGCTTGTCCAGCTAGGAATCTGTGCAAAGGAAAGAATATATAGAGAAGACAGGTCACACTAGGAATTCATAAATCCCTCCATCTGATCATCTGGTAATTATAAAGTGATGTATGTAAACTAAAGTTTCTCTCTAATTTTGCTTAAAACCGTTAAGACAAAATGTCTAAAAAATTTAATGTAAAAAATTGAAACAAGTTATTTCAAAGTTTGAGAGACATTTATATTCAATGTATTTAAGTAGCACTGTGAAGGTGTGGCCTTGTTTGCAGTGTTGTCATGGCAACAAGTACCAACCATGGCAGCATTTTCTTAACCTCCAATCAAGCCAAGCTTCGATCACTTTATCTAAGTCCCTTCAAAGCAAATTTTGTGCTCCATTGCTGGATTTTCGTTTCAAGTTCACCGAGCGCACAAATAACATTCAAAGTGTGATATGACTCAGACCGTAACTCGTTAGACCGTAACTCGTTAGTTGCCCTCAGACAGTTTTGTTACATTAGCATAATTTACCATCGGATCTATGATTCCCTGTTTCACATATCATCTCAGTTGTTGAAACTATTATTTGAAAGACAATTTGAAAATTTCAGTTAATAGTTGTATTTGGATAGAAAACAAACTTAAAGCTGCTGTACATTCTGATTAGATTAAACAATCACAAAACCTTGTTTGAAACAATCAAACAGGCTTGATCTTCTTAAGTGATTCCAAACAAAAGTTTACTTTCTAAACATTGAAACTTTCTGTTAATCTATCATTTATGATGAGTCATATGGCCCAATGGAACAACTGAAGTTACTACTAATCCTTTAGGCTTGATGTTAAACTTGTACAGAGCTTATTGTAGTACCAGCCCAGACTGGGCGCAACCCTGAGCCCTCGGCCCTAGCACTGCCAGTTGGATCAGTGAGCCAACAGCAATTACTGGAACCTTAATTAGTTTGACACTGGTTGGGTAGTAGCAGCACAGTAGTGTAGGGAAGCTAGGGCTCATGGTTTCCAGTTTGCCCAAGACCCCCTTTACAAAGTCAGCAATACTTACCATCCAAAATGTGAATGAATGATTTTTGGTTCAAGCAATCCACGTTCCACTGTACCTACCCTCCCCTGCCCCCCCCCTCCCCCATTCACCTCCACCAACTTTCTAAAAAATACTGTTGCTACAAAGATGTACTTGCTTCCAATTTTCCATGTTGGTACCATTGCAGCATGAACTACTGATAAAATAATGACATATCGGTGACCTAAAATATGCTAGCCATAAATGTTATCCAAATCTGCTTGACACTATGCCTGCCCTCACTTCCCCACTCCTCCCCAACTAATTTTCACATAGGCATGGTGCCACCATAGGTGGCAAATTCAAAACACTCCTGCCACTCCTGCCATCCCCCCCCCTTCTTCCCCTCCCCATCACTATCCACCCAGGTGTCTGTGTCCCCGCTTTGTCTTTCAAACAAACGATAAAGATGCATTAATATCACTCAGTAAGAGATAACTGTTTCTAATCCCTCCCTTAATCCTAATCCTTGATGCTACCCAACTATAGCACAAAGATGAAACTAAAGAAAATGTAAAAAACAATCTTACCATGGCCTCAAAAATACGTATTCCTGCTAACCTATATAAGAAGGCCAACAAAGTTCCTCTGCTCCTGCAAGACAATTTTAAAAATTAAGCCAAAAAAATGAGCGAGACATGAGTTTTTTTCTCTCTCAATACAGGATGCTCATTCCGTTATGGGATACCCCACAGTGATGTGAGCATGTACCGGTTTCTCTCTGACTAAATAGAACCCTTGTTTACGGCTCTTCGAGATAAGCGAGAAGATGAAGACAATACCTGCCTCTCTTGACTACCTAGGATAACTTATTGATCCTTTTTCGAATGAAAGGAACGATTCCTGATGGGTGATCCAAGGAGAGTATAGTTTGTATGCTTTTAACAAGATTATTGATTTTTTTTTTTGGACACAGCTATTCAAATTTAAGTTTCCAGTTATAAGGGTAGAGGAACAGAGTTGTTTGCCTGAGTCACGACCGAGGACATATCTCTGATGGGAGGAATGTGTCGGACGAAATTCTTTGAGTAATCAGAGAGGGGTACAATCGCCGTCCCGTGTGTGAATATAGATTACGACTGGGTTGAATGACTGATGGATTGTAAACAACTTGTTTTGATTTAGGCTCATCCTGAGATGAGATCAATATTTTACCCTGCATAAAAGTCACCAACATGATGATATCAATGGAGCCAGTGGAATACAGAGGCCCATAATTAAATGTGAATGTTAATATAAAGCAAATTAAACTTTGGTAGTGGTCAGTCCAAAATTCTTGATTAGAATAAATCATGATGACAGAAAATTTAGCAAATTAAATTAAAAGTAGACTAGATATAGGTAGAGCGGTGGAGGAAAAAAGGGGAAAAGTGAGAACGGTTAAAATTAAGGCAGGGTAGAGGAAAGAAAAGGGGGGTAGAGGGAGGGAGGGAGGGAGGTAGGGAAGGAGGGAGGGATGTATTGTGAAAGGAAGGCAGGGGAGAAAGAGTAAGTAATGCAGAGGTACAAAGAAGGCGGTGACGGGTTAGGGGATTGGGAAAAGGGATATTTAGGTAAAAGAGAGGCAGGAGATGGGCAGGTGCTGTGGAAGGGAGGGAGGCATGCAAAGTCAGAGAAGTGAGGAAAGTAAAATGATATGAGGCAGGGAAAGGGGATGGAGAAGCAGTTGATAGAAGGGAGGCAGGGAAGAATGATGAAAGTGGGGATGGAGGATGGAAAGGGGGAGGAATTGTGGGAGAGAGATGAGGATTGGAGGGGGGAGGACAAGGAATGGGAGATGTTAGGGAAGGGAATGGAGAAGTGGGATTGAGAAAAGAGGCAGGGGGGAGTGCAAATTGGGAGAGTCAGGAAGGAAGGCATGGGAGATATAGAAGTGGTAGATAGCAGAGAGGCAGGGGAACGGGGGGGGGGGGGGGAATGCAGCAGTGAAGGAATGGCATGTGTCTGACAACATGTGACATTGGTTACTGTTCAGGACATATATCCTCATCAAGAGTGAAAGGTTGTTAGTGAAACAATAACAAGCACTGCAGTGTTCAAACTCAGGAGTAAGTTTGAAAGCTGAACAGTGCATGGGAAGTGAAAAGACTGGAGTTGGAAGTGTTGGTGGTAAACTAGTCTTACCTGAGCACTCTACATGCCAACCTTTTGTATCCCAGTTTACCCTCGGGCAGATCCAGACTGCTGGTGGGACAACAGAAAAACCAATCAATAAAATAGAATAAACTAGAAGAGAAAACAGTCTTTATAGAAATATTCAATATAGGGTAGCAGAGTTCAAGAAAATTAATTGTATGGAAATGGGTAGTTATTAACACTTAATATACAATGAAAAAGTTAGAAATTGTTTTCCTAAACTTTACCTCCCATCTCCCCCCCCCCCCTCCTCCCCCACCAAATTTTTTCTCCATGCATGATTAAATTTGTCCATTCCTATTATCAGGATATTTGCTTCCATTATAATCCATGCAGAGAAATTTTTGCCAATGAGAGAGTCTTTTCCCTAACAGCTTAATGATATACAATACTTGCTGAACTCCTTCATCATTTTTCTATCAAACATACAAAACCACAGCTTTTTGGAGGCATTTACTGTAACTACATTGGCGTCCCCATTCATCAACTGTGAAAGAATTGGGAGAAGTTGTATGTTCTTTCTTGTTCAATAACACCTGAGAGGTTTATTTGGAGAGAGATACTTTGCTGATACTTGGGAAAGACTTTTCATTCAAGAAAAACTGTCAAGTACCTTCAAGATCTCACTCAAACAATCTCAACAGTGAAGTCATTCCTCTGTGGAACACAGCCATTAAGTAGTAAGTTTCTCAAAAGTTGGTGGCGCTATGACATTTTATCATTCAATTTTCATTTCAGCAAGAGCTAAAGCTGGGTCGATAATTTAGTCAACTGTTGGTGACTCACTGACTGCAAAATTTGTGTTAGATGTGATGTACCAGCCCTCAGTCTAAAGTTACCTAGGGATGTAGCTTAACATGCAGCATGAGAGGGGAAGGGAAAGGGAACGAGGAAGGAGCTAGGAAGGGAGGATGGTGGTAACACTGGTGGGTAAGTGCTGGAGGACTTAGGGGGCAACAAATTGATTCATTAAGGGCACTTTTGTGTTTTAGTATAAACTTTGCACTTTATGTAAATTTAAAACTTTGCAACATTGTTATTTTCACACATAGTTGCAATTCAAAGATTCTGAAAGGATGAGCAATATATTGCTGTGTATCATAACATTGATTGTATATAGTAACTTTGATTACTCAAACAGTTCTGTGTAGCATATATAACCTTTAATAATAGATTGCCAAACAGTTTAATTTTCAATCCCACAATTTTACAAATCTGTAGGAGAATGAAACTTCTTTCTACATAGGCCTACATGCAATTATGGTTCCTATTAAATAACCCACTTGCTACCTTCATTGGGAGGCAAGCGGGAAAAATTTGACTGTGAATTCTTGCCCAATCCTAGTAATTGCACCCACTTTTCTTTCCCCTTCCCCAGCACACAACTGCTTTCATGAAACAAAGTAACATATTATCTTTTGAAATCTGGTATATATATGTGATATATATGTGATCATCATGAAAAACCGTTAACGAAAGTACTATTTATGTACTCAACATAAAAAAGGAACCAATACCATATTATGTGTACCAAATGTTAGGCCCTGCATTATGCCGGGCCAAACAGTTCCTAATTCAAAAAATTGGACAAACATTTGACAATTGTAGTTGGAATTTCAATAGCTGTTATTAAATAAAAATGGAGTTCCAAAAAAAGGCTAGGGTCTAAGGAAATGTTTTTAATACTTTGCGGAGAAAGGAGCAAAAGTCTGGGACATCGATTTAGGCTTGAATCTGAGAAATATGGAGTCCTTTTGCCTGAGCTAGGCTAGGCTGACCTATCCCGAGGCCTTACGAATATTTTGGCGTGATAGGCGTAGGCCTAATACTAATAGTGGGCTCATGCCCGGGTTAGCCTGTAGATTGAAAGTATCCAATAAAGGTAAAACAGCTTACATGAAACTAACCTGGCGTCGGCACTTCATTCACTTTAACGACTATTCACTTGCCATGAATTTCCTGGAAGGGTGACACATTTTCAGTTCAAAGTCGATGAATTTTAGGCTAGCGAAGCCTTGACTCCAATCCACATGGCTAAATTATAAAATTCCCAGGTAAGCATGCGTGAAAGTGCTCGGGCGTTCAGCCGGGTTTCATTGAGGGAAATCCCCTTTCACCAATTTGATTGGTTCGAAATAATAGTTAATATCTACAATGGGTGTAAATGCATATTGGTAATTCTCAAGAATTTCAATAATGGAAAAAATTGTGTCGGCGGTATTGGCATCGCATCGGTTACAACTTACATTGATGCAAGTGATGGGCGCAAGTCCTGTACTCCTGTCGCTGAATATCGAGGTAAATGGATTGTCTGTAGCTGGTGTGAGTTTCCGGGGATTGTGAAGTGTTTGTGCTTGTACCGACAGATTTTAAAAAAATAGTCTAAGCTTCTTCAATTCTGTTTTTACTCTACCGTTGACTACTAAAAGTAGCTGCTGTAAGACTATAAACCTATGTGATGTTTCTTTCAGCCTTTCCCAAAATTATCACTTCTCGATATCTCTCTTCCTGTTTTACAATCTCTGGTTAATACTCAACTTTGTTCATCTCTATTAACACCATCTGTTATTCTGGAAAGGCTGTTCTCTTTTTGCTTACTGGGCCTTGCTAATTCTATGGGAAGTTTAGTAAGTTAGAACAGGCGACATTGTTTATAATAAACTGTTTCGCTCATGGCATAGTATCCAGAAGATATTTCAGTTTTGATCAGCTGAGAGATTTGGCGTACTTGAAGATGCATTGTCTATCCCTTTATATATTATAACTGACTGCTACATTGATGTTTTGAGACAGCGTTATGTCAGGTACCGAAAAGTAGCACCATGTTTAGTGAATTTTCAAATATCCATTAAAATATGTTACTTTACGGACCGTGGTCAAAGAAGGATCCAACTTACTAAGCTACCATACTTTGCAGCTACTGTTTTTTCTTCATAAACAACTTTTAATTGTTAGGTTCAGCAGGGCAGTGTTTGTACGTTGGTGGCAATTAATTGTCTCGTTGTAGATACAGCCTACATGCAAGTCTCGAAAATAACTTTTCAAACCGTAGCCACAGATGTGGAGGTGTAAGATCTCACAATAATTAGTAAATGAAATTAGTAGCTGGAGTGGTGATTCTCTGGAATAGAAATTGTAGGTCTCAATCTACCGATAGTGTAAGAAGATACATGTATCGGTTGTTTTGATCTACTTACGTTTGCATAAGGTTAGTTGGCCTGGTATTGGTTGGTGCTGGATTATCAAATTTCTAGGTAGATAATGCATGTGCATATAGGGGACATAAGCTCTTATGGGGGCTCTGTGAACACTTTTCAAACCAGACATACCAATTTTTTGTTTTTGCTCCGTGCCCGGTCGAAGTTAATGACAGGGGGAAAGAGGTTGCTAATGTGGATTAAGATTTGTAGGCCCCTGGGCTACAGGTACTGTGAAGCCCCAGTAATATTTTCAAAAGGAAATGTTAAAGAACAATTAAATTATATTTACTCCAGGGTGCTAGCAACAATTAAAATTCAATCATTTGGTTTTCGTAATATCTTGGAAACAAGGTTCTCCAAAACATCAGATAATTTGTATAAATTAGTCGCTAATCGAGTAGCGGCTCAAAGTTGCAGTGAGATACTACATAGGTTTACTCGCGCACACCTAGCTAGTATATATCACCAAGGAGATTCCAAATGTGTGAGAATAGTGAAAATAATTAACTCCCATACATGTAGACAGGACCCTATAGTAAATTCTATTTGGCCGACAGTATGGGGAGATAAGAGGGACAGATTGCAATGTCCCAATTTTCAGGCACATAGCAGTGGATCACCGTCCTGGAGTGGGGGAGGGGGGTTTATAAGGGGAGGGGGTTTTGTTTTTCGAAAGTGCTAAGATGCAAAATGGTGAAGTCATTTCCATTTTGTTAACTACATTCGTGTACTAAAATTTTCCTTTTTGGTAAAAACTTTGGTAAAAACTTACCAATTTTTTGGGGAAAAACGAAAAATAATGTGCACGCATGCGTGGTCGAAAGTTATCCGGTTATATCACATATAGAAACAAAATATATGTGAATACAAATATATGGCCACTCAGAGAGACACTGCAACCTCACCGGTAACGCATTTTTTTTGGAGGAGACCATTCATTATATTCTCTTAGTAGTCTCCCCATCCCCCATTATCGGCCCAAACCCCATGTTCCAGTACATTTAGACATTTTTTTAGTTTGCTCTCTTAGATTTTCACCGCCGCCCATCGCATCCCCAAATATTTCTGCCCCCCTGCCCTCCCCCCAATGCTGGCTACGCCACTGCCAACGTCCCTCACCTCAGCCACCCGTTTTCCCCTCGCATTATCATTTACAACAGACACAACCAAAATACAAACAAATGAAACAAACATCTTCTTTTTTTTTCCACAACAGGTACTTTTTTCTCTCTATTTACATTTACATTTACATTAGCATACATTCACCGATCAAACTGTTTTTCTTTTACACAATTAAAATACATAAATATAGGACTAGAATTCTCAATCTTGAATTTACATCACAAAACAATTAACAATATTTGATTAGTGATTTTGAAATTGACCATCTAGTTGCGGGCATTTATGTAATTGAAAAAACTATGAGACCTAAGAAATAATTTCACACAAATAAAAATCTACTAATATATCCATATATATAATATCTGTCTGTCAAATACATAGTGCTTCTAAAATAATATCACGTGCTGTTTAAAAAAAGAGGAAAAAAAAAACATTGTACGCTTTCCTACCGTAAAGTTGTTAGAATTTGCAATCATTTATCAAGAATAGTTTTACTAGGAACTACTTGATTTTGAAGATAATATCATGTTGACATTTCATTAATGCTTCCTACCCCCCCACCACCCCACCCCCCCCAAAAAAAACAATCCAGGCTATAATACTATCACAAAACATCATTGAACACATGACTTAGGACCAAAACAAAATGAAAACCGGAACAATTATTTCAATAATCAATATTCTCTCATTATCTTACATCAGTACAGAGTCAATGTGATCATAACGTTGGTTTGTCTATTTCATGGAAAACTAACCTGGATATGTAAATCAGGATATGTAAATGTGGATATGTAAATCAGCTTTATTATTCAAGAAGGATCATCCTCTTCTTTATATCAAAGGAGAATTCTGTTTTGAGTTTAATCAACAAGTTTTGTGTTTCTTTCTTTCTCCTTTTTTAAAATTTCACAAAACATTGTCAGATATAGCTATGTTGGCATAGAAACCAGAATACAAGCAGCCTTCCAATAAAGACCTCTGGTCAGATGGGGGTTTCGAACATTTAGGAAATAAACCGGCAAATTGTTCGCTGAAAGAAATGAATGCAAACTACTTCAACAACAGTTGCCTTCATAATTCTGATGATCAATTTTCAAAAGCTCTAAAATTGTTTTTGATATTATTCTCACATTGTTCTTCTGATTTCCTCACATCTGTAGAATCTCAATCAGTTACTCAAAATGCCACATTTCACTAAGTGTGTTATTAACATATATGTAGGTAAGGAGACGGTACTTTATAAAAGCAAAATAGTCACTCCCATCTCCATCTTTCCTACAAAACCAAAGCAGAAGCATTCGATGGAAGAAAACACTTTTTTTCCAGTATATCACAGGTACGCCAGCCACAGTTACGTTAATTTCGGAGATAGTATGAAATAGTCATTTGTTTCATTTAGAAATGAAAAAGTATCCATTTGAGCAGCTACGCTTTCCCATATATCCTTTTTTAATTACCTTAATAACTACCTCACTTAAAAATATACTATCTCAATATATATATCTTATTCCTCCTCTTCCCCTACCCCCACCTCCACCCCTCCCCTCATCCATCTCTTAGACTAAATATCTGCACCATCCCTTAAAACTTAATAAAACAGGTGGTATAATGTTACAATGTAAAAAAAAAAAAATCAAGCAAGGTTGAACTCAAAATATCAGCTCTTGAAAATATTTCACTGAAGTTACCCTCCTGTTTTGGGGGCCCTGATCCTAATAATAACTTCTCTGTCCTATTTCTCCAAACTTTTCGCTCAGAAAGGACACCCAATTCGATGATAATTACTCAAAATGTTTGCCCTGAAAATTACCATTTATGTTTTTGACACTGCACATATAAGAAAGAACAATTTTCTTTAAAATTGTTATGATCAACAGTCTTTTGGCTTTTGTTTGTTTGTAGTTCTTTGAATTTAATTATTTATTATTCATTATTATTTATTAACTATTATTTGTTCAGTACATGTTCAAGAAACAGAGAGACAATTTTTTATAAACATAAAATAGAAGAAAATATCACAAGTTACAGGTTGAAAATATCACTAAAGTTACAGGTTGAAAACCAGAAACTTCAATGCCTCTATAAACACGTGCCACACAAAATCCTAACACAAAGACTCACCATTTTGGGTTTGTTTAATTTTTTCCGAAACGAAAGCGAACATATCTATCGTAACAAGTTACCGTCCTGCACCTAAAACTAGCACATGAAGAGTTATACTAATACTATATGTTTTTTTTTCTCTTTTAAAAATACCTGCGACGACAAATACCATTACAGTTCAATTAAATCAACAAGAATAAAAAATTTCAAAAAATTTATGGATTTTTTATTGAGGAATGAATGTCTTTTGAAAGTTCCTGATGATTTGGCTCAAACCTTCTAAAAACTGATTTAATGGGTTTAACGATTCAACATTAGAGCACATTTGAGAAATCCCTCACATTATTAACAGACATTAAAGGGAGTGAAGACTCGCACACAAAAAACATCTGATGCAGGTAATCTGACCTAGTTTCGAATCAGGTGTAACAGAAGTGTTAGACACCACCGTGGATCCCAGAAAATACACACACAGCTTGCTACCGTCGGTAATTAGACACTAGTGTACAGTCAATACATACAGCTACGGTCAATACCGACAGGACAGTGTACATAGCAGCGATGGACATCTCAGGTCCAGCTAAAGATAACAAGGTATCACGTTTCATTACTGTCTGCATTTTGTAGCGACAAGAAGAAAACTAGCAAGCAACGGAAAGTTAACTTTTTCAGAGGGTGGCACGCGGTTTGCGGTGATTCTTCAATGCCTTTAACAGGAAAGTCAGTGTTTCCTTGGGACTACTTTCTGGTCTTGTCTGGTTTTCATGTAACATAGGTAACCTAATTTATGCGGACTTCAGGTATCGAACACCGTCTGAAAATCCCTTTTTAAGTACCTCTGTGTCAAATTGTCTCACTGTGTATAAGTCGTCATCAAACTTAACGTAAGGAAAAAAAACAGACTATGAAATCTACAAGTTAATAATTGTTGAAATTACTTTTGATGATCGAATACTTTCCATTGTTCCTTGAGTTAAATTTTAGTCTTTTAATTTAAACTACATATTCAGTCACAAAAGAACAACAACAACAACAAAACTAAACAGTACATTCTAAAACTAAATTAAGTACAAGTTTTACAGCTTTTGCAAGGGCAGTGTACTTGCCGTAGCTTCTTGTTATGTTACTGGAACATGACTGGTGAAGAACTTGGCATCTAAGAAATTTGCCAAAATTAGGCTTCGCAACCTTCCTCCACGCCGTTTCGATAATAAGACAGATTGAACTAAAGAACTTCCTAAAGATATAACACCACAAAGAAAAACTTTCAAAAATGAAAACGCAGGTAGATTGTACGTCGCTTTCATTTACGAAATTGAAACAAAGGCAACTGTTTTGTAAGAAAATTACCAGGCAACGATGTTGGGATAAAATACAATTAGGAATGGCTTGACATTTGGAGACATTTCTCGCACCCGCGAACGAGCGGCCAACTAAAATGACAGATGTTTACATTTTTTCTTTGTAAAAACCACGGAAACTAAATGGCTACTTGTAGAGCACTTAATTGTTTTCCACCTTTCACGGTAAGTTCATATTTCGTGGAAAAAAGTTCTCGATTTTTCTTTACTTTTTTGTTGTTGTTAATGTCATATTGGCAATAGATGACGTGACCTTTTGAGGTTTGAAAATGAATTAATGAAACAGAACTTGATTGCTTCAACCTATAAATAGGGAGATATCAAATCAAAATGGAACAGTAAACTTAGAAGAAGAAAAGAAGAAAGAAAAAAATACCGACTGTAAGACAAAACTCTCTAGTGATTATTGACATAATATATCGTTTGGAATGAAGAAATCGTAAACCACCACATCACAGAGGTAAGACATTTCTAAAGGAACCGTTTACTACACAGATGACTGGGGATGCTAGAGGGGGGGGGGTTCTATTTGGATGAAGCAGAAAGGGGACAGGTATCTCTCTTTAATATCAGGTGGTATTCACCTCCACAAAAGATAGCGATAGGAGAAATTACACCACCCAGAAGATTTTCACAGTTTTATGGGGAAAATTCTTTTCTTGCCACCGATCGGTCTAAACAGCCGGGATAGCGAAACGGGATTCTATTTAGCCTCTTCTGGTTCCTGTAAGGTGTGCCACTGGGCGATGGGACGGCGTGGCGATGCTAACATGTCACTCCAGTGGCGCAGGCCTGCCCCGGTGGCATTGCAGCCCAACGTTACCTTGCCGATGGGCTCGCTGCTTCCGAGCTTGTCGTAGTCCACCACCGTGACGACCAGGGTCACTTTCTGCGAGTAAAGAATGATACGGAAGGATTTCATAGAGGGCGACGGACAATTTAAATATACTTTATCTCTTAATGAGAAAAATGTTGCACACGACTAACTGAAAACCCTGTGTCAATATATTGTCACATCACTCGAGAGATATGGTTTGATTGAATAATACCGATCTTGACTGCCTGAGTCTCTGACGTTATTTGGGACAATGCTCTTTGAAAAGCTTTTAGTTTTCTAAGATCACACGGTTTATGATTTTATCCTTGACTTGCTTATAGCTTCAATATCCTCTATATATTTAAATTTGTCAAAATGAAACTTTTCTTCCATGGATAAAGGATTTCAACATTTAAAGGGAAAACAGAAAACAGTTTCCAAGATCCACGAGAGCCTAAAGACAGGCATACTTTAAAACTATTAATAACTACTTGATCGTAAACAATCATCGTGACCATTCATTTACAGATGCATTCACAAAATATCACCAAATTGTTAATAAAAAAATCTTCTCTTTTTGAAAAAAAGATTTATCTGTAAAAAAAATTTCAAATGCATGACATATACATCAATCAATCAATCCATACAACATGATTAAACTTAAATCATCTAGATGGTTTCTGTCCTAGGAATATATTCACAAAAGATGAAAATGAACGGCACTGAAGACAGATACACTAAAATTTCACAGCTTTCCTCGCAACCTGTGACTTGACTCTAAAAGGGATGTCTGCCACCCCGCTTATTACCTGAATCTGTTCGAATGGCACCTCAAACCCGAAGGACTCGTTATAGTACGGGTTCAACGTCCGCTTCTTAATCGTGGTCTTCTTCTTCTTGATCCTCTTGTTGTTCATGTACAGCGAAATTTTCACGTATGGATCTGAGGTGGAACCGGACAAAATAATGACAGTTTTCACAAATATCTTATTTCTCAAAACTCTTTTTCAGGTTCGACCAGCTTTCTGACGAAAGATGATGCTTGTACCGAAATTACGACAGACCCTTGTTTAAAACAAAACTATGAATCTAGATATATATCTGGGAACAAACACTTCCAGATATTCAGGGTGGTAGACTGAGGAGGAGGGGGGTAGTCTGAAATTGGACCAGAGTTATGGAGGACACTGCTAATGTTGTTTGACAGAATGATCTAAACACTGTTGAGGAAGAGTCTATAATGTGTGAGGAGACAGGTAAGTGAGGAATGGGAAATAACGTAAACAAATGTTTCAACAAAATCCTAGCAAAACAAGACGTTTCCCACAAAGTGAAAAATCATTTGCATTTTTTTGCCTAATGACAAATGCTGTCTATCAGCAATGGATTGTTTTTAAACCTCTCGGAGAAAATTGTATATTAAACTGACAAAGGTGATTATATTTAGCTATACAGCTAATAAATATTTTTATATCTCTTTTTTCTCAGCTTGTAACTCAAATTTCAGACAATTCAAGGCTATCCCGGTACTGTCCCCAAATTTTGGAAACAATGCTCAAAATTCTGAAAATAGACTCCTACGAGTTCTTGCCTCAGTCCCAAAAGTTTTCCAGACATTGAGAAGTGTTAGATCAGACATTAAAACATGCTTTGTAGAAAGTTTGAACTGTGACCTCACTTTGACTCTCTGGAACAATATCAGAAACTCTCTCTATCTCTCTCCCGTGCATGTACTTGTTCAAATTCAAGAATGTCCCTTTTATCAAAACTATACTTTTGACTTGAAATTTTGACTTGAAATTGCTGGAAGGCTCGTTTTCCAAACAATGTCTGTCTCAAACTTGTGGACTGTGTCCTATGAATAGTTATATAACTACATAAACAGAAACTTGGTTAATCCCCAAATTTAATCCCAGTGTCAGATTTAGGGCGGGTCCACCGTGGCCCCCATATTTAGGGGGCCCCTCACAATCTAAATCCGGCCCTGCTTTATCCAATCCTATATAAAAGTAGACCATAGCTGGGAAGAAAAGAAATTTCCTACACTATTTGAAATCTATGAAGGAGGGATTAGTTGCCTCTTCTTTAAATATCAACTTGTACGGTAATGAAAAATATGAAAATTAATTTTTTTGGATGTATCGTTGGTACCCCTAAAACCAGCTTGAAGAGCCTGCATTTGAATTCTATTCTGTATAAGTTCATACCAAAAATTGCATTTTTTGTTGTTCGTATATTACAAACGGCTTACCTGACAATCCACCTACGTCCATCTTCTTCAAGTTCTTAGCTTCTAAGACGACCGTGGTCAGCTTACCAGCGGTCGGGACGTACCGTAGCGAGAAGCAGATGTCACCCAGCTCGGATTTACCCTGAAAGTATTAAGGAATGATACTCTATATATGAAGGAGTTGTCATCAGAGAGAGATATTAAGAGAAACATTTTGCTCTGGTGGGGGATGGGGGATGGGGGCAGTAGCGGAGCGTCCATATAGTCAGGGGGGGCGAATGCCCCCCCTGACGGACTCAAATGGACGGCTGGCGCCCTTTTCAGCTTTTTACCACTTTTTACTTATTCGCGATTATTGACTTTTTTATTGCGCTCTCATCTACCTATTGACATTTGTCACAGTTTGTTGGTGTAATTTTCTGACAAAATGCTCTAACGGCTATTTATTCTTCGTTTATCTGCAAATAAGCAAGGCCCGGAAAGGGTCATTTCCGGCGATCTAGGGAGTATCTTTACTCCAAAAATTTTTTGTACGCTCCGCGCCAACCCGTGGTGGCGCTCCGCTTAGATAGTGTCGAAAGCGCCCCTACAGACCATTCTCGCCCCCCCTGACCAATACCCCTAGCTCCGCCACTGGATGGGGGATGGGGAGCAGGGGGGTGGAAGTTGGGTCAGTGGAAAAAATATTTTATATTAGACACTGTATCAAAAGTCGGGCCCCGGCAAGGATGCACGGGACGTAATCTTTTGCGCTCCAAAACTGGTAGACCTGGGACATGAAAGTACAGTAACATTATTACTAAAGTTTCCCAACTGGGTAGAGAGAGAGATGATATGAAATGAATATTCACGACTTACATCACCCCCAGGAACCTCTGCACTCTGGAGGTCTCTCCACTCTTCTACCACGCTACCGAGGTCAATCTGCGAGAGTTTCACCTTGACCTCACCGATGATGTCGTGCCTGGAGAACCTATCGAAGTCATAGATTGCGAACACCACTGTCTTGGCCGCGACCTCACC
>KN888699.1:21635-42239 GCA_000934455.1 Apostichopus parvimensis | reverse complement strand
CCCCCCCCCCCCAAATCAGCACTTATATTCTACCCTCACTCTGTATTCAACTCAGGTTAAAAAATAAACAGCAAATCTATCACAAACAGATATATCCAACATAACCATGTTGAATTCCGTTGACTCCTGTGATATGTAAAAACAGAACTTTATAGAAACTGCTCAGGTTTTCTTTCCTGAATATCGAGATGTATGAATTGCAGCACTGTACATTACATACGGTGAAGATTTTATGATGAAAAATAATAAGTAAACACAACAAAGAAAAACTGTGATATTGTTGACAATATATGGGACATAAAAAGTCTAAATAATGCATTCATCACTGCAGTAATACTGTAGCTGTTTACATCATGCACTGCACTAACCCTTCACCATGCTACTAACACACTAACAGAATAAAACATATAGCTAAACTGTGCTGTAATTTATATGTATGCACCGACTATACACCAATCATACACCCTCCAAATATTAGCACTGATACGTCAAGCCTGTATGAAAGGCTATTAAAAGCGCACATATGATATTGGCCACAACGTTGGCCGGGGGGGGGGGCAGTGTTGCAGGTGGGAGAGGCAGGGGGGCGAGAGGGCTGGACTTGCAACCACACCTCTGGCACAGGCCTTGATCCAGATCTTCATAATCCTCTCCCACTTGTCAATCAAAGTAATACTATCAATGCCCACACAGATAGCAAACATGTAGATGCGCCCAATAACCAACAAAGATTTAGAACTATAATAAAAAAGCTAGTATCACCCAAAAACTAATCTACATACTTCATACAACCAGTAATTACAGTTGTCACATCTATAGTTCTTCTCAAATGTTCATAACTACACCAATTACAATTTGGCAAAAAAACTATTCACAAAGGAATTCAAACATCCTATCCACTTCCCCAACTGAAATAAGTGTCATCATAAATTAGTGTAAGCCTATAATGTTTACTCCTCATTTTTTTTTAGTGTCAACCAGTCTCAAAAACATGATGCCAAGTCCAATCTCCTCAGATTTCTCTCACGACCCTCTTAGCTGGTCGAAAACTAGCTTCCCCGTACGTGACCAATCATAATGTCGCATCTAATTTGTAAACATCCTAACTGTTAGATTTTTATGCACAGAATATGCCTATGAGTTAAGCAAATGGACACCAACCAGACCAAGGTCAACAAATCTAGTCATGTTAACCACAAATCATAAAGAAATTTAAAATTGAGCTTAACCAGATATTACTGCTTTCCAATCAAAATTTAGTAAATTAGCAAGAAATAAAAGAAGAAAAACATACATATTTTCACATGAACTACTACTCCTAAGAGCTCTGTATGGCCAGAAGCAAGAATAAAACATTACATACATATTCTTTTTGACCTTTTTTGATTTAGGTTTGTTAAGCTCATTTGTTGTCAATTTTACTTTTATTCTTCCTTCATTTTAAGTACCCTCCCTTTATTTATCTCCACTATTACAGAAGTAGAGAACTAGATACTACATCCCTCAATGGAAACAATCATCCAGTCTGCCTCTCATTTTGAGATGCATCTCCTTGCAACGCAGAGTTGCGTACGTTCCGTTAATAAAAGCAGAAAACTGCGAAGAAGACGACGTGCAACGACTGACGCCATAAACAACACAGCTGCTATTATGCACAGATCCTCCTACAAGGTTGCTGCGCAAGTTCTGTTGCCGTAGCGATTCGAGTCAGTGGAGAGATGCCTTTCCCAGACGTGACATTTTCGACTGCTCCAACGCACGGCAATTTATTTTAAACTCCGCATGTAAAATAGATTTCAGCAGGAGATGTAAACGACGGGCGCTTTTCAATGTCATCCATAGAAAAACGTGCGTATGACGAGGTTTCATAGAGACGTGTATTAGTGTAACTGTGGGGCTGATAATTAATTTAACATTATATGTGTCAAAAGTTAAGATGTATACAGGAAGTTGAGCCATCTGATCCACTATATAGAGAAAAGTACTCAGATTATCGTAATACTGGAAGAGAGAGTATTAATGCAACTGGTGATGTTGTAACTATACGCTTACTGTATCAATCTGCAAGGATTCTGGTTTTCAGCTGAAAAGTATTTAGATATTCTTGAAAAATATTCAATTCTATCACGTTAATTGACCTTCGATGTCATGACAAAATGTCAATGGTGGTTCAACAGTCCAAGATCACCAAAATTCAGTTTTTCGCAACCAACATCAGCTTTGCAGGTCAGTTCCATTAACTTTGACTGCCGGACAAATATAACAAATACTGAAAATACGAGAGTGAGTCAAGACTGAAGAGGATGTTAAAAGAAACATTAGTTTGTTAAAAGTAGTTGAAAAATATTGCCCCTCATATTCCCACGATCCCCACCACCCCCTCCCACCCAACCCCCTCTTATGTTTCCTTCCCAAATCATCTCTTTTGTGCACAGAAGGTGTTTCAAACTGAGCTATCAAAAATATTTCCTCCCAGAACATCCAATATAAATAGCCAAACTTTGTGAGCTACTGTGACTGAAGGATCAATGTTTTTATCTGGCCCAGAGATACATATGACAGATTTGGGATTTATATCTTTTCATATGATCAAAGAATTAATTTAAGGTTAAATATAACTTGGATAATCGGATCAAAGTCATACTCGGGCCAGATAAATCTTTTTCTGTGCTTTAAATTACAATTTTGAAGAAGTGATCATTGCAATTTATTCTGAAAAATATAGGTACTCTATGTTCCAAATTTAAAATCAGTTTGTAAAATTTGCAAATTGAAAAAAAATCCCTAAGTATTCAAAAATCTACAAAAACCTCATGCATTCCGATAATGAAGATATGTGTATATACACACTACAAAACGTTAGTATTATAAGCCACATCGAAGTTAAAAAACATGGAAAGAGATATCGAAAGAATTGAACAACAAAACAGAATAAAAAAAATGTGCATTGCTTGCATCGGACTCACATGTTGAAAGACGTTGAAGTAATCCGTGTCAAAATTGAAAATGAAATGATTCGCTAACGTGAATTTTTATCAAAGACGTTCAAATACCGCCCTCACTAAGTCACTGGGTGTACCACTTATTACCATTTAAGTACAGAACCAGTGCAAAGTGTTGTGGCTGCGAGCAGCTGACAAGCAATCATTGAATGGTGGTATAATGCATAGTACATACATATTAATAAATTTAAAAGTAAAAATGACATTAATTAGCGCAAAAAATGTTTACATTGAACCAACATATGAATATGTAACTTTCAATGAGAATCTGGAAAGTGCAAACAACATTTGAAATTATCCTTGAAAAATATTAAATGGTCAAAAGAAAAGAAACAAAGGATTCTGTAATATGACAAAACGGTAAGAAAAAAGTTATGACATCAGCTGATGTGAAATGACAGACTTAAATTTCCTTCTAGTTATTATATACTATTACCTATAAATATCTTTTGTTTCCATCTATGAATGTCTACTACTAAACGGAAGCTTCGCATGATAACTTTTAATCCATTTGTAAAATTAGCTATGGGTATCAGGTGAATTTCATTTCCTGTTACAAATTAGGGGTTGCATTATGTGGGTGCTACCAATTCCCCCTTCCCCTCCCCCTCTTTAAACGTTATTTTTTAAAGAGCTTTGATAAATAACAGACCTTTGAGTAGGCCTCTGCAATTTTTCCGTTGCGTACATGCGTCATACTGGACGTAATGTTTCAATGAAATTTCACTGCTCTTAGTGAGGCACTGTTCACATTAGCCATTTCATGGTTAACGATATATAGATATATGTATATTGTTGTGGCCTGTGGTTTTTAATGTTGGAAAGAAAACACGACAGCAATTGGACGAATGTGCCACCATCTAATGCAAATGGAATCCGTTTTTGGGTAATTATATTTTTCAAAAAGGAATTGACTGGTATAATCTGAGTAATTAAAAAATGATTCAAACTAGTACCATGATCTCTCTGAAATTGTTTAATATTTGAAAAAAATTTGAAACAGATTTTATTCCTAGACATCATTCTAAGCTTGGAGATAGTGGACATTAATATTTCACAAGAAACAATTTTTTTTTTAGTTCTTCAAGAAATGTTGACCATCGATTCTTTATGATACTGAATCTACTTAGCCAGTTTTACCCCTGCCCTCCTGTGCCCCTCCCCCCTCCCCCTCCCCCTTCCCCATCCCCCTTACCCTCCCCTTCCCCTCCCCCTCCAGTTCCTTGATGGGTAAAGAGGTTGAAGAATTAATCATAAAATCCATGAGACACATGCATGAGCAGTTAAGGAATAAAACAGAGACATTTCTACCACTAATTGCTGAAGCAGAATTTGTTTTCTGGCTCGATTTTCGAGTCTTGCGATTGTGACCTTTGACCTTACCTTTTCTTTGTATGCCTCCCCAAGCATTTGTACTGTCTTGAGATCGACTTGTCCCTTCAGACCTTTCTTGCCCTCTTTCTTCTTCTTCTTTCGACAGCATCTTTTACAGAAGCACCAGCAACAGCATAACAGGAAGAGCAGGGCTACGAAGGCACCACCAACGAGGTATGGCAAAGGTACTGCGGATAGAAGGGGGGGTGAGGGGGAAGAAAAAACAAATTAAAAAATACCCAAAAACTCTGATTTTTTAGTCCATCTTGCATAATTATAAAGTTGAAATTATAACAAGTATGTTCGATAAACACAGCAAAGGGTGTCAGGTTTGGAGCAAACCAGAAAGGTTTACTACGAAAATAATAGTTAAAAAATACACATGCAACGGACCGGGAGGGGGGAGAGGGGGATGGTGGATATAGGTCCACTTGTAGTTGCGTAGGACAGGTACACATGAGGAACTACTATTAAATAAGGCTTACACATTAATCTGAATTGTCACGACTCCATGTAGGCTCTACCCTTAGATGTTACAATTTTGAATTTTCAAGTGGGGAAGAAAGAGGGAAGGGTGGGGGTGGGACAAACTTTGGCTGACAAACATTTTGAGGAGGAATCTTCCCTCCCCTTTGAGAAACTTTCAAAAAGTTTTCAAGAAAGTTTCTTCAGTAAGGGGGCTTAGATGCAAAATGATGCTACGGTATCATTTCCATTATTTTAACTTCATTCGCCAGTCTTTATGACTTAGTGTACCTATGTAATTTTTTGCCATCTGTTTCATTCCAACCCCCCTCCCCACCCCCTCCAACTCTCTGGCTACACCACTGGCAGTACCAATCATACAATTAATTAATGTCAGTTTTTCATAAACTTACAAACTGCATATAGTTCATGTATGCAGTTCAAACCATAACCATAACACAGGCATCAATTTATCTTTCTCTATAATGACTTTACTTATTTCTATAACTACATGCCACTGAATCAGTATGTCATGGAACAATTTTCACATGAGTGGGTATCTAGTTCTAGCAATGTTGATTGCTCTTGCTTTACTCTTTACACTCGCAGATTCACAGATTTCCAAATTAGACAAACGGTAACCATGCCTAATTTCATCCATCAATTGTTTTAAATGCAGGTATGAAAATTTGGAGAATGGCCTCTATCATGTTATAATATCAACCGCACATATATGTGTATGAGTGTCCATGCAGGATAGCTATACAACAGGCATATTCTACAGTATATGTGTACAGAACACTACAACCCAGTTTTATAACAAAAACACTTTGGGCTGTATATCGATGATATAAATCACAACGTACAGGATTTCTCAGAAGTGGGGACCCAGTACTGATTAGGCTAGTATCAGATGCCAATATCACTACCAAAAATGCAGTGAATGTCTAAAACTAAACATGGGTTAAAAAGCTGTAACTATGGTTTGATCGAATCTATGTTAGTACCCAAATTTTGAGTACAAAAACAATTTCAAAGCGGAAGGGGTTGGCATTTTCCTTCCCTTCCCTCTCTCCCCTACCCCCCCCATCCCACCCCACCCTCTTGGTCCATACCTGCTTTGCGTGAGCATGGCTTAAACAAGATGATGCTGCAAATTTCCATTGCAAGAGGAAGCTTTTGCCGTGAACAATTCAACAGCTTTACTTGCCCCATTGAAGGAGAAGGTGACCAGAAACGTAAAGGCAAAAAGGTCGTTCTTGAAGGTTTCATATCAGTATTAGGCCCCAAATATGCTAGAAAGTCAAAAAATGGTCCTTCATGCTCTTCTTCGACCCGGCATTTTAACTATAAAAATCCTCAAAGTAAATATCATCACTGAAACATTCAAATGTCTTATTTCATCGGGCTCTTAAATGTCTGAAAGTAATCTGAAAGCTTAAAAATCCATCAGGAACGTCCTTTTGAAAATATTTCTAGCAATTTCTGTGATGCTCAAATTTGGAGCCAATACTGCTGACCACAAATATGTCATCGACAGCTAGTAGTAATACAGGACTCAAAATTCTGGCTATCTACTGGCTAAATGCCGGTGGATATTTTGGAGTTTACGAGTAGGAAAAAATAGCACTGGCAATTTTCTGCCAGTAGACGAATTAGAACAAATATACCGTCGGTTAACAACCGTCAGTCAGAGAATCGAGATGATTTACATACTGTACCTGCATAATTTGCTTTTATTATGATCATATATCATTGGGCTCCTCACAAAATAAGTCATAAAAAACTGTATCAAGTTACATTACAAAACCAATTGCGTTCAATGCGTTGCTCTGCTTTATAACACATATATCGGGTAGCGCCCGAATTTGCAATACCGACATAATTAAAACAGATGTGTACATATTTATGAAGAAAAACTTTTCCTCATATACTTCTTCTCATCAATCTAGGAAGCGTGTTGTTATGGCGATTGGAATAGATAAATATTATTGTCAAAGCTGCCAGCTGTCACCTAATTATTAACGATTCCACAATTTGTTCTTTCAAATTTAATTATTCATTTATTTAAACCAGAAAAAAAACATGGAGTTTAATATCATTGATTATGAAAATGTAATCGTAACACTGTGTTGTCAAATATTTTAAATCTTAATTACAAATTAGGCACATGTGATACATTTTATGCTTGGTTTTGCACTGGTACATGTTGCAATCTCCATGAGTTCTGTGAATTAACAGCAAAAATTCAAGAAGCCTTTATTCATTTATTTTGTGGGGGGGGGGGAGGGAGGGGGAATGTCCCTTACAGTAAATCCCAATTCTTGGGGCATTCATCAACTTCCTGTTACTAATTTTGAATCTGAACGAGGTTCTTCAGAATGGTAATTCCGAAGGAAGAGAAACTGCATGGACGATGACCCCGCAGAAGTGACCCATCCCAAGAGATAAAATGCTACCAATTTTTGACAGGCTTAATAGGTATAGATGGGAAAGTGAATGATTTTGAAAGGAGACTGGTATTTAAGCCAGGAGTGAAGTAATGTTTCAATTTTTCTTAACCTTAAATTTATACTTACACAATGTATTTAATACAAGCCTAGATGGAAGTCAAGTTGAAATCAAATCAGTTCTTCTATTAAATTTGACCGAAAATTTTACTTAACCAGGTACCAAGCATTTTTTTGTTCAAAATTTGATCGCAATTTCTTCTCACTAATATACCTTCCTTTTTTCTCAGTATGTTAAGGTTAATGAGTATTTAATAAATTAAATTTCCATCCTCCTTATTACATGGCCCAGGCTCTTCTGGTAATTAGCATAATTCACATTCAAATACAAATTGGAAAGTTTTCAGAATTTAGAGTCTCTTTTAGGAAATTATACAATATATATATAATTTGAAAGGTGTACAAGAAATCATATGTGTGTGATCGATGCTAGTATGAAAGCTGTAGATTAGGCCACAGAATTGTGTCGCTTTACAACCCAACACTTTGTTTTACAAATCTAGCAATCAAAAAGTTCATCAAAGCCAACTCAAAAAGCCACTTTTTACGATTCGTTAATGTATTCAATTTGATCCCCAATGTTGCATCCTCAGGAAGCTTTGCTAAACTGTATTTTAGCACTCTATGTATCTAAAAAGCAAAATTTACACCAACATTTTATTCGCCTTTCATTGCTCTCCGAGTTAAAAAATTTCATTTGTCTAGTCAAGCCGACCAACTACATGTACTATTATATTAGTGTCAAACAGAAAGAAAAAAATTATCAAAATCCAACTCAGAAATGCTGCCTTACAGAAGACCTCAATATAATAAACCTATACCTACAAGGTATACCTACAAGTCATGTCAAAAGTCAACTTAATTTCCAAAGTCAAATGAATCTGACTATCTTGTCAAGTGTTCCCCCCTCCCCACCCCCCATAGAGACTTGAGTCAACGACTCAATCAAAACTAAGCCAGAGAAGATTAATATTGGCAATGCCTTGACTCATCCTGAAAATGAAATGATTCATTTATATACAACTCTGCCACTACACCTACAACAAACCTTCACCTACCTACACCTACAAAACCTACACCTTAGAGATTTTTATTTTTCCTGTATTACTTGAAATAGCAATTTCATTTAAATTTAGTCAGATTCACCAAAATGCCAAGAACTACAATGTGATAAAAAAATAAAGCTACAAATGTCTATCAAACTGAACGTAAGGCCTACGAAAAAACCGAAATGCAAAGAAAAATCATTCCCGGACGAAAAAATTTCAATATTCACCTGAAAATCCAGCCACTTCGAAAACAACCGACATCTTTATTTTGGCGTTATTATATCCACGCTGGCGTAAATTATGTCCGTTAAATCAACTAAATGCCTCATAGAAACTATAATACCGCTATACCATATTGCAATTCTAGCTTTAATAATTATGAGCTATTACCAGCCTCTCCTTCGTGACCAAGAAACTGTGACTAAAAATTGAGTCCAACAATATAATTTTCCCCCTACGTATATATAATACCGCAAACCGCCCTATTGAGTGACGGTCTGTAGTTTAGCAGACGTCCAACCAACTGTGCAAAATAGACGAGAATTATATTCTGTTCGGCTTAAAACATCTGCTAACTGATGTGCAACAGCTGTGGATGTGCCTTGTGACAGTCGGATGTGCATACGTACAGCACAGTGTACAGAATGTAGTCCAAACGTTCTCCTTGACTTTCACAATTCTGTGGCCTCGTGTTTTTAGCTTTCCATACTATTGATCACAGGCCTGAACTCTATAGACCTTTGTAATTATATTTAAAAAAATTTAAAAAGTATACCTATATATTTTGAAATTCATTCGAGTTGGGTTTGCATTTAACCTTCAAAGGGTACAAAGTTTTGTTGACTCGCGTTATCTTTTTTTGATCTGTTTTTTCTAGGATGTCTGTTAATAGCTTCTAGTCATTGATATCTTTTGACATTTACTCAAAAATGACAGAGGTGGACTAAAAACCCTTAATCCAGTACGAAATGTGCTGTGTAGGAGTGTATTATGGCCAGTAAAAGGTCAGTTGGTCGGAGAGAATCGATGCTATATTTATACCAAGTGCAGGATTAAGACACTCTGGGCTCCTTAAGCAAATGTAATCAATAAAATGAAACCTGTTAAACATTGTAGCACATGTGGCTTAATTACGTCATATTTAAGCTTGCTCAAGTCTTCAGTGTTTTGCGGCAGGGGAGGGGGAGAGGAAGGGGAGAGGGAGGGAAGAGACAGGGGAATTTGGTATAAGGAATGGAGGAGGGTGGAAAGAGGGAGAAATGTGGTATGATAGAGGGAGGTAACAGGAAGGGGATGGGGGTGGAAGACGGTGGAAATAAGGGACGAAGAGGGAGAAAAGAGGGTGGAAAGAGGGAGAAATGTGGTATGAAAGAGGAAGGAAACAGGAAGGGGACAGGGGTGGAAAGAGGCTGGAAAGAGGTTAGGAAGAGGGAGGCATAAGGGTAGAAGAGGGACAAAAGAGGTGTGGAAGGAGTGAGGGAAGAGGGAGATATGAGGGAAAAAATAGGGGGAGGGAGAAAAGAGGGGGAAGAGGGAGAGAGAGAGGAAGGTAACAGGAAGGGGATGGGGTGGAAGAAGGGAGAAATAAGGGACGAAGAGGGAGAAAAGAGGGTGGAAAGAGAGAGAAATGTTGTATGAAAGAGGAAGGAAACAGGAAGGGGACAGGGTGAAAAGAGGGGTGGGAGGGGTTGGGGGAGGGGGGGGTTTTGGGGTAAAAGAGATGGGGAGGAGGGGAGGGGGAGGGAAAAAGGAAGGTAAGGAGACGGTAGGGAGAGGAGATGGAAGGAGAGAAGATGAAGGGACAGATGCGGGGGTCATGGCTGTTATGATATTTCATCTGTTTCCTGCATTTTTCCAATCAGCTTTATCAGTAACACGTCTGCACTATCACAACGTGTCAATAGTAGTTAAATGTATTTAACTGGTACTATTTACCCAGTGTACACGGTGACATCTGATTATACACACAGACTTTTAGTTGGAAACTTACAAGGAATCAAATATTTGCCTGGCAAACAATACAGTCAACCTCCTTCAGAAAATATCCTTACTTTTGCAAAGACATCCCCCTCCAACCCACCAGCTCTTTCATCTGAACAACCTTTTCGACCTTAAATAATAATACTAAGGATGACGAACATGTGTAATTGCGCCCCAGTATCTGTCATAACAGATGCTAATAGCACAGTGAAAACAACAGTGAGAATGTGCAAATCGAGTAGACAGAATAAGATAACCAAAGGTAAAAGTTAATTTAAAAGTTGTCGAGTTCTAGCAGCAGATGAGTTTTCAGAGTAGATTTGAAGGACAGAAGAGAAGGAGAGAGAGACAGAGAGCTTGATGGATTGGGGGAATTTGATCCAAAGAAGCAAAACAGCAATTTCCGTGGGATCCCATCAGTAGGAGGGTATCGTGCAAAAGAGTTAGCTTTACAAATGTAGTTACGATATATGCAACTTACTCTCTCAATTTCAACACCTACCTGAGACATGTCATGAGTCACTTTAAATTTCCAGAACTGCTGTTGTGCGTTTATGATGGTGATCAGCATCGCTTTATGTTACTTAATTGGTAATTAATTGGATTACCCATCTTCCCTTACCCATCTTCCCCTACCCATCTTCCCCACCATCAGCCCTACCCATTACCCATGATCCTCTACCCCAACCCATCACTTCCTGCCACCATCCCTACCCAGCCACCACTACCCACCACCCCCTACCACCCATCACCCCCTACAACCATCCCACCCAGTCCCATTCCCCCTACACCCATCCCTCCCACTCCCATCCCCACACCTCCATCCCACCCCTTCCCCTTCCCCCACCCTCCCACACCTCAATCCTGACATCTCCCACTCCCAACCCACACCCCTCCCACCCCACCTGTTCACCTCATGATGCTTCCTGTATCATACTTGGTCACTTACAATTGCTAAGCTGTTCCACTGCATTATCCTTCATATTATTCATGGCATTGGACATGTCCTCCGCTATACCGTTCCCCTCTGGGGCTCGAGACACCCCCTCGGCTGCTGCCGCCGCCCCTTCTTCCCTCGGGATGACTTCATTGTCCCCTCCAGCGGTCTCTTCATCAAGGAGTCTCCTCAGCATGGAGTGGCCTTCAGGCATTACGACTGGCATCCTCTACCGCCTGGGCCTGGTGATCTTACCACGAGGAAACTCTGCATATTTAGAGAGAGTTTGAAGATTGAAATTAACATATTTTTTTGTAATATTAAATTTTAAGTAATTAAGATACAGTAAATTTACTACACGAGCAATTCCATGTCAATAAGCTCTGACTTAAAGTAAATTGAAATTCCTCGATAAAGACACCACCCATGTGAATCGCCGCCGTGTAAATGACTCATACAGCTCTTAAACCACTATCTCTGCAGCACTGTGAGGACAGTTTTCCTGGACTGTTCCATTTTGGAATAGGTATCCAAACTACACTGCATGAAACATTACATTTTATTCTTTAATTAAACTGAAATAAACAAGTTATAAAAAATAAAAGCAGAGTGTAAAGATTTATGAAGAGAGGAAGACGACACTAATACTACTGCTTAGCTTTGCACAGACTTTATACGCACTCGCTGTTACTTTGAAGTATAACTGTCAATGTACTTGAAGAAACTTTGGCTGAAATCAGAGAGCTATGGCCCAAAAAAACTTCTTGTTCTTTCTGAACAAGTCTATTTTGTGTATGATTCACAAGAAAAATGTGACTCTTTTACTCAAAATGTAACATATGATGACCAAAATCATTTTAGTTCAAATGCAAAGAAATAGTCTCTAAATGGACACAACTACACAGAATGCCTAAATAAAAAGATGGCAAATCTGATATTTTCCTTAAAACGAGACTTTCAGTTGATTGGTTGTCGGGTCCAAGTGCAGGCATTGAAGAATAAATATCAATATCAATGCCTTTCTGCCACAAAGCGATCACCGTGTGCAAGTGTGCAAACAGTGTGCAAACTAAACTCAACCTCCATCGGTAGCTATTCTTTAACAGAAAAGCTACCATCAACAAAAATTATCATTATCATTCAAGGACCTAAATAGATAGTCTTGCACTCATCAGAATGTCTTATTTTAGGCCTTAATAAATTAACCCCTAATGGCAAGCCCATATATCATTTGAATCATGTGATGTTCCTCTTTTCAAAGAAAGACAATTAAATATTTTAAGAAAATGGCATTAGGCCACAAACCTGTGTTCAGTGTCCTTGAAATGTTGTAAACAACAAAGGAGTTGCATAACAACACAAAATTAGACAGGTAAGTGAGGAGTGAAGTTAATCCTTGGACATTGTAAGATTTCAAATATGATGAAATTTCCTTGTGTAAAAGTAAGTTGGCCTGACGTTTCGATCCTAGCAGGATCTTCTTCAGAGGCTGAATGAGTCCAAGTTACAGAAGGGACAAATACACGCACAGAATACAGACAGGTTAATGAGCAGGGTGAACATAAAAGAGATAGATGTAAGGGGATTAGTAGACAAGGGATGGAGAGAAGAAAGAAATCAACAACAGGAAGAGGAGAGGTAGGAGATAATCTGTAGAGGGACAAAGAGAGGATTAAAGAAAGAGAGGGTAGGGAGTAAACTAGAGAAGGACAAAGACAGAAAAGTGTGGAGAAAATCTAGGGTCCTGCTAGGATCGAAACGTCAGGCCCTCTTACTTTTACACATTATTTACACAGGCTGTTTAGTGGATTAGCACTTTGCTAACAGTTATGTTTTATTTGATTTGTATTATGAAATTTCCTTGTAATACATTTTCTTTGTTTCGAGCCTTAATGAATCAAAGCAAATAACCTTAGGATCTCTTTCTCATACCGGGCTGGATCCAGCACAAAGAAAAAAGCAACATGTGGGAATTCTTTGCAATTCTTCATGTCATGGAAACAACTCGTTAACGGAGATTTAATTGTCGTTCGCTAACATCGACGTCAAACAGTTTCAAAGAAAGCAATATGAGCTTTGTATTAATGATTTCAGATGGGAAGCACTGCGAGTTGTTTAATCCTCTTGAGAAAGGTGGTCACGAGATCGTTTATTCATAGCATTCAAGAAGTCAATGGGTGTACTTCAAAGAAAATACTGGTCCAAGGTTGTATTTACTTCAAAGATTAGCCTAATTGTAGACCTTCATGGCTATAAATGTGTGTAAACCAATAACTAGATTTGATGAACAAAGGAGAGCTTGTGAGAAATGATAAAGAGGAAAGACAAAGAGATTGGTGCTGGGGAATTAATGATGGGTGGCATAATTGTAATTGGTCATTCAAGCATACAGCATTTAACCTTGATTGTGAGGATTAATGCACGTAAACATGTAACTTTCTCTCATGAAGAGATTTAAAACAATAATAAAAATTGGGTAGCCATTTTAGCATGCAAAAATATGCTAATAGTTTGTTTATATAATACTTTTTTAAGTGCTGATGTAGTCCAAAATGTCCTTTATTCAATGACATGGGGTGGGAATGATGGTGGGAAGGGGTGGGAGCTGATGGGAGCTGGGGGATGGGAACTGGGGCCATGAAACTTTGAAATAGGTGACCAGGCTAGCATATTTGGGCATAAATTTTTTTTCAAAGTTGATTGCAGAGCATTTTAATGAGAAACAAAGAATTAATATTGACAATGGGTTGCCATGTAAGTGAAATTGTGGTAAAGGCGCATTATCATTCAAACAAAGATCAACTTTATAGACATGTTTTGCTGGCACTACCAATAAAACAGTTTTACTCGCTTGGCATTTTTTTATCTAAATTTGCATACTGTAGCTGTAAATAATTTGGAGAGCTTTTAACCTCTTCCATGGCATTTTCAGAATTTTTTTCCCCACAATTTTATTGCTAAATTTGTCAGAGATTATTATACTCAAACAGCAACAAATACATTAAACCCATGAGGCTTTACAGGGCTCTAACACGACATCACTTTTTTATTCTGACAGGGTGAAATGATGCAAGCTTTTTAGTATCATTGTCACAGCATGACTGACTGTAATTTAGGCTTCCCTTACAAATCGAATGATTATTATCAAGCTTCGGTCATCAATATCTAATCAACATGAGGATCAAACTAGTAAACAGGATCAGTTTATAAATGTAGTTTTTGCAACCTGTATTTAACTTGATCAAAATCTATAATTTCAGTCTTTTTTTTGTATAAATTAAAACTTCTTTACATAATATGGTCCAATGACTCTTTTCCTTTGTCACTGAACTCTTACTTAGTAACATTATCCTTTTTAAATTATTAATCTGAGGTTCCTTGGTCCATTCGAGGAGAATTTTAACTCCGAGACCTATAACCTTAAATTCTCGAGCCACTGAAGGAAAAAGCTATTTTTAGACTAACAGCATTAACCATTGATAATGCCCAGCGTTTTATTAATCCTCCAATATGCAGTAAACTCTAACATAACACACCTACAGTAGGCTTTTAATCAAATTGGATTTTGTTAATAGGGGGCCGATAAATTGGCTAAATTATTTCCTTGAGAGCTGTAAGATTAGCTGCGGTTGGCCAACGTTTTCTTCCAAAAGTAGCGTGATAAGGGATATGCACTTAGTAGTAAACACACACTGGAGTAGGAATATTGAAATTGTTTGTGACAAATGTTAATTTATGGGCTGTTATGACAAGACTGAAACCTTTTGGAAACTATAGTAAAGATAAACAGGTTTTCCATTTGTTTATATTTGGGTGGATTTTGTCTGTCTTTGTGTTTTTACTGGGTTTGTTTTTTTTGGGGTGGGGTGGGGCTGGGGTATTTTTATTTTGTATAATGCGTACTCACCTGTCAACTTACAAGTTTAATTATTGACATTAGAAATTGTTTCAGTATAAAGAAAGAAAAGTAAATTGTAACCTAAAGAATGAACAAAAGATAGATACTGTGTACATGGGGGTTAAAATGTTATTTCTTGACACGATAGATAGATAGATAGAAATGTGAGGGATGGGGTGGGGAGGGGGTGGGGTGGGGTTTATGTCTGCTCCAATCCGGGTGAATCACATGTCAAGCACTAAAAATGTGTACTATAAAAACTATAAAGGAAAAATAGTTTGCCTGCTTTAGACAAAAAATACTCAAATCGAAAGACATTTACCATAGGTTGCAAGTAACTATAGAAAATACCGAAAACAGGGAAAGGAGGAAAGACTCACTGCTATAGACACTGAAAAGTGTGACGTCAGGCTAATTAGGAAGTTGAACATTTACTGACTTAACAAGTAAATACAGTACTGTGCCAAAAAAGGGGGGGGGGGGGGGGTGGAGGGTTTAGCAACAGTCACCAGCTAGCATTCTGCACTCAAAAATGCTAGAAAAACAAATTATGGTCACTTAACTATTTTCACACTACAACATATTTTGTGCCCATCCCCCATACCTTCTCTTTTCTCCCACCCTCCCCCCTCCCCTCCCCCCTTATATTATAAGCTTAGATACCAGACAAACCTGAGGCCATGGTGATATTGTATACATCTGAACTCCTAACAAATCCCATCAATGATGATGATGATGGTGCATGCATCTTTTCCTTACATCCCATTTCTCTTTTGTCATTAACCGTTATTGATTTTTTCACCCCCTCTCTTTCTTTCTCTCCTCCAACACCGAGAGCTTGCAGATCGTTACCACGCATACATTGTACCTATACATATATCTATTTTTGTATGCATTCCCCTACTATACAGAGTGCACAAGGTTGCAGCAAAGAGTTGACTACTAGAAAGAGAAAAAAAATCAATACACTTTGGTTTGCTGTTTAAGCAATATTCGTTTTCATTGCGGGTCGCAATCCCAAGATGCCACATATTTTTTTCCCGGGTAAAGCTATACAGAGATCCGCTCAACTCCCTTATTGCTAGGCCTGGCAGATGAGAGTTTGCTTAATATGTTAATGGAGGACACACCGGTATAATTGTGTTTGTGTATGAATACAAACGGTATACACTGATGCCTATATATATACAGGCATATAGG
The DNA here is from genome assembly GCA_000934455.1 of Apostichopus parvimensis. NCBI lineage: Eukaryota > Metazoa > Echinodermata > Holothuroidea > Aspidochirotida > Stichopodidae > Apostichopus > Apostichopus parvimensis. The sequence continues at coordinate 25,824 of KN888699.1, read as the reverse complement.
TATATATAGGCATGGGGTTGCATGCAGGATCACAAGCTCGAACGAGTTGGTAGATTATAACGGAATTTGAAGGTTATAGATATATAATAAGTGTGCCTTTCTTTCAAGATGTTTGATATGTAAATGATCAACTGTATATGAAAGGAAAAGTCGAATAACAAAAACTCAATGATGTACTGTAGGTGTTAATACGTGAGGCCTAGGTAAAGATGAACAATTATATGCCATCAATGGCAAACTAATTCTTCATTCGTTGTGATAAACATTTATCATCAAGCCACACCCAATACACTCTCAGAGAGAGAGAGAGAGAGAGGTGGAGGGAGAGGCTATAGTACTAGTTTTCATAGGCGTAGTAGGCGGGGGGGGGGGGGAATTCGGGCAATATGCTGAGAATTTTTCGGTCACCCACTCAAAGAAAAATAATTTGCAATGTGTTTTCCAATTTGGTTAAACTTATATTGTTATGATCATTGTAACGACTTCCTGATAATTATAACCAATATGGAAGGGTAATAACACGGGATATGATGGTATGTTATTGGCATGTTATGTAATAACCGATGAATGCTTATATGATATGCACATTAACATGTTGTACGCGCGCGGAGCGCGCGAACAATTTCGGTTATATATTTCGAGCAAGTCGTTACAGCCCCCAAATCAAATTAGGCTCCTACGCCTAGTTTTCCATATGAAATGCAATCTGTAGCAGTTTTGTACATGTGTACAGTAGCAAGGATGTGCTCAGGGATATTTGAGAGCCGGGCAGATATATGTGCAGTAGTGTGATCCAAGTCCTGGGGGAGGGATCTCAGGGGTGGGGTTGCCCCTCCCCTTTGGAAAATTTTTGCAAATGAATTACAGTATGCTTAGATGGCAAATGGTGCTATCTTTTTCCTATTTCTGGCATTAATTCTGTACTACTTCTGTGCCAAGTATTCACCCATATTTGGGTAATTTTTTGATCACCCATTATTTTGAAATTGTAATGCTGAAAATCTTATTTCCTATCAAAAATTTGGATATACAGTATACATATCACTTAAAGCAATATTTCAGGTGTTAAATTTGATTCCCAGTCTTTACACCTCGTGAAATTGCCTGTATTTAGGATATTGAGACCATATTAATTTGAAGATTCAGATTGTACAGTAAGTCAATAGGGATATTATATGGAGTATGCTACCAGCATAATTTGTGATAGCATTGTTAATTTGTTAATGAAATCCTGTTCGGAGTAGATTTGAATCCAATATTTGAAACACGATCATAATCATCACAATGTCAATATTGTTGACCTTAAAGTAAGAGGACTGTACTAGTGGTAACAATAATCAGCACAGAATGGTAGAACAGAATCTACTATGCTTTATAAAGGTAATGGCATGTAGCTCACAAGGTCAAAACTGCTTGAAAGAGGCTTGCACTGTTAACGCAAGGAACGAGCTTGCACTGTTAATGGAAGTAACCAGCTTGCATTTTCCATGGGCAAGCTTGTAAAATCATCTACAAAAGAACATTGAGACCACATTTATTATGGAGATTTAGTTTGTAAGTCAATCATAGGGATATTATATGGAGTTTGCTACCTGCGCCATTCGTTATAGAGTTGTTCATTTGTTTGCAGCTTGCACAGTCACATAAAGCAATGCACGCTTGTGCAAGCAAGCAAACTTGCTCGATTTTCAACTGCAAGCAAGCATCAAGCTCACAAGCTTCAGAGGCTTATTGGGTCATACAACTTTGGCAAGTGTATTTTGGAAAACTTTTGCAAGCCTTAATTTGATTTTGGTAAGCTTGCGCAAAGCTCTATTTTAATTAATTATGTATGAATACTGTATTGGGAAAAGAGTAACTTACAGCTCTTCTTGTGCCTTGTTTTCGACAGTTACCATTCACAGTGTGACAAAAAACAGACACAATCAATGCATATTTGTTGTCACCGAGTTCAAAAGTCAAAGCCCAGAAATTAGAGGTGTTGATGTAAAAAGAATTTACTACTGTGTAATGAGATTTACAAGAAGCAATAACACTTTTAGCAGGTGAACTGTTTCATTAAAAGACATTTTTAGGCCTTTCTGTATCTCCTTTGATTGAAAAGTTATTATTCGAGTAACAGATTCCTGGTAGCAGTCAAATCCATTTTATGTTGTTCTTCTCTTTGTGGCAGTGAGCATAACTACTGTAGCCTTGAAGGGCCATGCATGATATTGCATTTACTAGATTTTTATAACACAGGGCAAAAGTTTTTATCTCTCCCAAGTGGTAGCAACTTTGAAATTAGCAACAAGATAAGAGTCCTCTATTTGGGTCCTTTTACTAGTTAGACACTTTAAATACCATATCCTGGTATCTTGAGAAAAGTCATAACCATTTTTCGTTTTTTTCTTCTTTGCGTTTGAATATTAAATGCAGCAAACGAAAGATTTGATGACGTTATTATTAATTAATTACGTTGTCCAGATAAACGTAACATCAATAACGAAAAAAACAGCAAGCTTATCTGTAATAATTAACGTTAACCTGATTGGGTCGAATTAAACGATATGAAATGCTGTAATATTCCTTCTTCTCTTCCTTCTGTTGTAAATATACCAAAGTGTAACTAATTTGTATAAAGCAGATAGAAATGGGGCACATTCTGTTGAGGACTTGTTTATAATTAAATATACAGTACTGATTTACAAGTCTAATTATCCTTTTCCAAACGTTTTATTTTTCGCTGGGAATAATTTACCTGGTTACATCTCATATGCAAAATGCATCTACCAGTACAAAATGGTCAAATTTGAAGGGGAAAAGAAATGAACAAAATGCAATAATATATATAATATACAATTTTTGTTCATAGAACCATGAAGCATTTTGAATAACTCCAGAAGAATCAACATTTATATAAACTTCCGACCTCCCATACAAAACGTGAACACTACACTATCCTCCCCAAATTCGTCACATCAGGACTACCGTAGAGAGTACATTAAAACCATCTCTCGTCTTCCAATCTCTTTCATGTGAGAGCAATCAATATTTGTTTGGAGATGAACATCTGGCAGCTGGTTATATATACCTTCTGCAATATAGCAGCATTAGGCTGGATAATGAATGTCAGATGAGGGGAAAAACAGGAGAAACAAAAAAAAAAGGAAGACTTTTGGCATAAGTTTGATCAACTTATAGCAGCTCACTCCCACAGCATATACTGTATGTCGTATGTATGCAGATGCACTTACAGTACAGTATGTTTACTACAGAATATACTGCTTTGTGTGAGAATTTGATAGAAAGTTTTGCGACGTGACTATATATACATAGTGTACTTAGACTGAGATTTGTGTTACGACCAAATTGCTATTGATCGATTCCCGCCGCCTCTAAGACAAACTCTGGTAAGGTGGTTCTCAGAATTAAATAGCAATTTATACAGACGCAGTATATAGGCACATATATAAAAGTTAGCAGCGGATTTTAATTTGCTCTAGTGTGTAGAATGTCTTAAAATGTACAGCAGGGCAAAATTTTGTTAAGGATTTTTCTCTGGTTATACATCTGACAATTACCAGGCCTCACAGTTTTGGTTGTCTGAACATTTGGTAAACTGCTTTGAATTTGTAGAATGCCTTGCAATGTGACTGGATATATACCTTAACTGAGATTGGAATTAAAAAATTGTTATTGATCGATCCTGCCTTTAAGACAATCTCTGTTAAGGTGGCTCTCACAATTAAATAGCAATTTATACATATGCTTATAAAGCTTAGCAGCTGATTTTAATTTGCTCTTGTGTGGCATGTGGAAAATGTCTTACAATGTAAAGCAGGGCAATTTTTTTAAGGATTTTCTCTGGTTATCCATCAGACAATAACCAGGCCTCATATTTCTGGTTGTCTGAACATTTGGTAAACTGCTTTGAGTTTGTAGCAAGCCTTGCAATGTGACTGGATATATACCTAAACTGAGATTTGTATTAAAACCAAATTGTTATTGATCAATCCTGCTGCCTCTAAGACAATCTCTGATAAGGTGGTTCTCAGAATTAAATAGCAATTTATACATATGCAGTATACAGATGCAGTGGCGGAGCGTCCATACAGTCAGGGGGGGCGGATGCCCCCCCTGACGGACTCAAATGGACTGCTGGCGCCCTTTTCAGCTTTTTACCACTTTTTACTTATTCGCGATTATT
>KN888699.1:1869-21585 GCA_000934455.1 Apostichopus parvimensis | reverse complement strand
CTTGAAGGGCCATGCATGATATTGCATTTACTAGATTTTTATAACACAGGGAAAAAGTTTTTATCTCTCCCAAGTTGTAGCAACTTTGAAATTAGCAACAAGATAAGAGTCCTCTATTTGGGTCCTTTTACTAGTTAGACACTTTAAATACCATATCCTGGTATCTTGAGAAAAGTCATAACCATTTTTCGTTTTTTTTTTTTTAATTGCGTTTGAATATTAAATGCAGCAAACGAAACATTTGATTACGTTATTATTAATTAATTACGTTGTCCTGATAAACGTAACATCAATAACGTAACACAACATCAAGCTTATCTGTAATAATTAACGTTGGGTCGAATTAAACGATATGAAATGCTGCAATATTTCCTTCTTCTCTTCCTTCTGTAGTAAAAATACAAGAGTGTAACTACTGTGTATAAAGCAGATAGAAATGGGCACATTATGTTGAGGCCATGTTTATAATTAAATATACAGTACTTATTTACAAGTCTAATTAATATCCTTTTCCAAACCTTTTTTTTTTCGCTGGGAATAATTTACCTGGTACATCTCATGCAAAATGCATCTACCACTACAAAATGGTCAAATTTGAAGGGAAAAGAAATGAACAAAGTGCAATGAGATAAATAATATACAATTTTTGTTTATAGAACCATGAAGCATTTTGAATAACTCAAAAAGAATCAACATTTATATAAACTTCCGACCTCCCATACAAAACATGAACAATACTTTATCCTCCCCGATTCGTCACATCGGGACTACCGTAGAGAGAACATTATAACCGTCTCTCGTCTTCCAATCTCTTTCATGTGAGAGCAATCAATATTTGTTTGGAGATGAACATCTGGCAGCTGGTTATATATACCTTCTGCAATAGCAGCATTAGGCTGGATAATGAATGTCAGATGAGGGGAGAAACAAAAAATGGAAGACTTTTGGCATAAGTTTGATCAACTTATAGCAGCTCACTCCCAGCTTACAGTATACAGTATGTCGTATGGTATGCAGATGCACTTACAGTATGTATGCTACAGAATAGAGGTTGGCAATATACTGCTTTGTGTGAGAATTTTATAGAAAGTCTTGCGACGTGACTACATATATATGTACTGTACTTAGTCTGAGATTTGTATTAGGACCAAATTGCTATTGATCGATCCCGGCGCTTCTAACACAATCTCTGGTGAGGTGGTTCTCAGAATTAAATAGCAATTTATACATTATACAGTATACAGATGCTTATAAAGCATAGCAACTGATTTTAATTTGCTCTTGTGTGGCGTGTGGAGAATTTTACAATGTAAAGCAGGGCAAATTTTTTAAGGATTTTCTCTGGTTATACATCAGACAATTACCAGGCCTCACAGTTTTGGTTGTCTGAACATTTGGTAAAGTGCTTTGAGTTTATAGAATACCTTGCAATGTGACTGGATATATACCTAAACTGAGATTTGTCTTAAAACCAAATTGCTATTGATCGATCCCGCCGCCTCTAAAACAATCTCTGGTGAGGTGGTTCTCAGAATTAAATAGCAATTTATACAGTATATAGATGTAAATAAAGGTTAGCAGCTGATTTTAATTTGCTCTTGTGTGGCGTGTGGAGATTGTCTTACAATGTACAGCAGGGCGAATTGTGTAAGGATTTTTCTCTGGTTATACATCTGACAATTACCAGGCCTCACAGTTTTGGTTGTCTGAACATTTGGTAAAGTGCTTTGAGTTTATAGAATGCCTTGCAATGTGACTGGATACCTAACTGAGATTGGAATTAAAACCAAATTGTTATTGATCGATCCTGCCTCTAAGACAATCTCTGGTAAGGTGTTTCTCACAATTAAATAGCAATTTATACATATGCAGATTAAGTTAGCAGCTGATTTTAATTTGCTCTAGTGTGGCGTGTGGAGATTGTCTTACAATGTACAGCAGGGCACATATTTTAAGGATTTTTTCTGGTTATCCATCGGACAATTACCAGGCCTCACATTTTTGGTTGTCTGAACATTTGGTAAACTGCTTTGAGCTTATAGAATGTCTTGCAATGTGACTGGATATATACCTAACTGAGATTTGTATTAAAACTAAATTGTAATTGATCGATCCTGCCTCTAAGGCAATCTCTGGTAAGGAGTTTCTCACAATTAAATAGCATATATGCAGATAAAGCTTAGCAGCTGATTTCAACCTGCCAGAAATGTGGACTGTGGAGAAATGTCTTTCAATGTACAGCAGGGCAAATTTTTTAAAAGATTTTGTCTAGTTGTACCTAAGACAATTTACCAGGCCTTACATTTTGGTTGTCCGAATAAAATGTAGCAAAATAAGTATGACCAATTGGTATGTTACTGCAGGATAATAATTTATAATAATAATAATTATTATTTTATGTAGCGCATTATACTGGCGGTCTCAATGCGCTTTACAAGAAACAAAATGAATATACAAATACAGCAAATAAGAACAAAACTTAAAGAAACAGAAAGGATCGGAAAAATTACAAGGATGTTTACTCCATGGGAGAGATGTGTAGGTTGGTGAATGGAACACTGGTAGGCTACATATAGTGTGGTAGCAATTTATCGTTTTTACCTATTTTGGGGGATATTTAGTTACAATGCAATTTTAATCTGATGTAAACAACTATTGTACATAGTCATCGTCCACCAGACGACCTCCACAGTTGATTTTGGTTATCCGAACAGAAACTTGATCGTCTAACAACCATTTAAAATTTGCTCCGTACAGTAGTGTTGAAATCTGGGTGGCTACGTACAAGAAATATATACTGTAATTGCACCTATCAAGATTTTGCATTGTGACAAGAAAGTTATTGATCAAGCTTGAACAACGCCCTGCCAGGTGTTTTCTCACAATCAAATTAGCAATAGACTTACAGTATACAGGCAGAAATCTTGATTGCAGATTTCAGTGTGGATCAAGAATCCCTTACAATTATACAATATATATCATAAAACTTACTGGTTTAGATATTTACGAGTGATGAGCTTACCTGTCACCTCACAACCTAATACTATGTGTTATGAGTGAATACAACTATATTGCCCCTTAACCGAGATTTCTATCGGTCAAGATTTTTAGGCAACCTCTGATAGGATGTTTCTCATAACTTAAGTAGCAAGCATGTATGTTGTATATTATGGATTACAATTTACACGTCGGGTGGCCGGCTTCCAATTCAACATTTTTACTCAATTTGGGCATCTTTTCAATTTAAGAAAATCATTTCAGATGGGAAAAACGTAGATTGCCCTTGGAAGAAAAACCCAATTTACTATGACCCAGCCGGGTATCGAACCCGGTAACAACTGGTTGCTTAGTCTCATTGCTTCAAATGCCACCGCCTTTATCCACTCGGCCATAGCACCGGTTACAAATACTGTATATGTAGGCAACTGAGGGTACAGTTTGCTATATTGAGGGCTGCTCAGTGAAACAAAGAAAAGTGTTCCTGGCAGACTCATATTTGATAGAGAATCTCTTACTCATTGTTTCTTCATGGGATAGAACCTGTCGAAGCCCTCTACTACGCAAAATATAATGGTGATGTACAATTGTCATTGGTTTGATTTTAACATGTCGTATGCCAGCATCGACAAGTTCGGCAGATGACAGTCCTGACCATGAAATAATATTGTCCACCCATCGAAGGCGAGGTCTGCCAGAGCCCCGACGAGTACCGGCAGGAAGACCACCAATCGCAGCACGTGCAAAGCCACACTGTCTTGCCGCATGTCCAAGCCACATGGTTTTCCTCCGAATGATGTCGTTGGATGAGAAACACCACCGACCGCCAATCATCTCATGCAGCCTTTAGTTTGAAACATGGTCTTGCCACCTGATGTTCAGCATCGCACGCCAGATTGACCTTCTTCAAATCACCCGACATCAAAGTCAGTGTGGATGCACCATATTTAATACCCTAGATACAGTAGATTTAGGGATTTAGAATCTCTTACTGTGAGTGAGATATTAGATTCCCACTCAAAAAATATCATGGGTTAATGAAAAATTACAAAAGTTTGTACGCAACAATATTCCGTTGTTATCCCTCGTAGAGTACAATAATTCACAACACAGCCTTCTTAAAACACAGGTTAAGGTTGAGTGAGTATTGAAAGGTTCGGTGGCAAAATAAAGCAATGAAGTAAACGTGTGGGAGGGTATCGGTAGAGCCGTTGCTAGGCAGCAGGAGGATTTGTCATTGTTTGGGCGATTTCTTGGATTTCTGGTCATTCAAACGGCCTTAACCCCAACTGAGTTTCACATTTTCACTTGTCAAACAAATTGTATTAAATAATACAGAGGAAATACACCAGAGTTTTGCATACTGATCAGCAAAATGTTTCAACCATTTATTGATTGATCATGCATTTCAATTTCTTTTGGACACAATCATTAATGTTCTATAGATGGGTTACATTATTTGCTAACTTAAAAATTTAGGCTAATTTACTGGTTAATTGTAAGTAGATTTTGCTTGTTTGACAGAATTTTGGAGGGGAAAGAAAAGAGAACTGGCAATTTTCTGTCAGTGGACAAAAATGACTTTAACACATGGTAATTCGGTCAACAATCGTCAGTAAAAGAACGGGTATGAGTTTTTTACCTAACATAATTAAGCTAATTAAGCCCAGGTATTACTATTCATTATCTGCAAATATTATAGCTGCCTTCAAAAGCTTACAGTACAGTCACTTATGTGTGTTGTTATTCGATCAGGAAAAATGACCCCGAGAAACTTGAGTATATAGCCAGTATATTTTTGAAGCACTGGCATTTTTTTGGCAAGTGGCTAGAATTGTGAATTTTTGGGCCATATTTAGCAATACTATAATAGATAGTTAGTACTGTACTGAATATTTTGCTGAAATCTCCCGAAGAAAGTCACTTCTGCATGGTAGAATTGGAAGGAATGTGGGATATGAGATTGGAGGTAGCCGGTTATATACAAACATAAAATACAGCCTATTTGTAAATTTACTGGCGTTCCGGTCTGGTAGTTTCACCAAGGATACGCCAGATAATTAGTTACCATGCAGACCAACAGAGAGCCATAGTAACAAAATATTTTACATATTTTACTGTGATGCAAGAGCGACTTTGAAAACCCGAGCTTGCAATTATAGGCCTTAAAACAAAAGAACCCCTTGTTTTTTGATTGCACAAACTTATAACCTTGGAGAACCCCCAACAGCTAAATAAAGCAGGTAAGCAAGTTCTTTTTTATGTATCACAAACTTTCAACCTTCATTTTAACACTACGAGAAATAAATGACACCAAATGGCTGATTTGGTTGTTGCTAACATGGAGTATACAAGCAACTGTAGAAAACATTTCTGTAATCTGATATCCCTATCAGATTTGACAATATGCAGAGAAATATTTCTCAACTTCCAGGAAGAGTGGGGGAGGACGGATGATCAGTTTTAAAGGCATTGAAGACTCGCCCCAAACCATGTGCTGCTCTCTAAAAAAAAGTTAACTTTCTGTCACTTGCAAGTGAATTTTATTTCTTGTCGCTACAAAATGCAGACAGTAATGAAACGTGATACCTTGTTATCTTTTATCTAGACCTGAGATGTCCATCGCTGCTATATACACTGTGTTGTGGGTATTGCCCGCAGCCTGTATGTATTGACTGTACACTAGTGTCTAATTACTGAGCAAGCTGTGTGTGTATTTTCTGGGATCGATGGTGGTGTCTAACACTTCTGTTACACCTCAATCGAAACTAGGTCAGATTACCGGCATGAGACGTTTCTTTGTGCGTGAGTCTTCACTCCCTTTAATAATGTTTCTTTCGCTTTCCAATAAGTATAATCAAGATACTGTATGAAATACAGTAATGGACTGTTCAAGAAAGAGATCAGACTGTGAAATATTTTCTTCTCCATCATTCATAGGAACCCCCCTCCCCCCCCCCCCCCTTGGACCATGTTCATTTTTCTCCAAAACTGAGCTGCAACAAGTCACACACACAAACAAAACTACAAATATAATTTGAAATGTTGTTCCCCATAATCCTTTCACTCTACAGTACCCCTACCCTAACCCTATCTTCTTCCTTGGATAGCACAACATGTCCCCAATGACTGAGCTGCAACAAGTCACACACACAAACAAAACTACAAATATAATTTGAAATGTTGTTCCCCATAATCCTTTCACTCTAATACCCCTACACTAACCCTATCTTCTTCCTTGGAGAGCACAACACATCCCTTTTACCGAAATACAAACTGATAAAAGGGACAGATTAATAACATTGAAACTTACCACATGTGACATGTGTTTGTACTAGCATCTGTGAAATCTGGATTAACTCAAGTGCCATGACATACCAGAAATACCAGCACAAGTTTAATCTTAATCCCACTTAATCCCACTATAACCCAGAAACTACAGACAGTAATTTGATAAGAAAAGTTGGCTCTAAGCTTCCATTAGCTGATCAGTTTTGAGCACTCAATTATCACAGTTATTTTGAAAATTACATTAGATGTATCCAATGATAAGTACATCACCATGGACAAAGACCATACTTCCTAAGCACATATCCTACATAAACCAGAGCGTTGCTTACGGATATTTCCTTGCAAGGGTGTGAAATAATTGGGGTAACATGGTTTTGAGAGAAGCTGATGATCTATTGGACAACAATAAAAATGAGTGTTTGTGTACACTGTCGGTATTAACTCATATATATATATATGCAACTTCCAATATGGCCGCTACATACAACTTACATTGAAACATCCATGCACACAATAGTCATTAACGAACACAACATTGTCAATTTATGAATTAATACTTAGGATATGAATTTCAGTATTAAATTATATATGCAATTTCCAATATGGCCGCTACATACAACTTTACATTGAAACATCCATGCACACAATAATAATAAGTGATATATATATAGCGCATAATCAGCAAAGCTGCTTAAAGCGCTTTACAAATGTTAAACCTAAAAACAAATAGTAAAAAAAACCTAAATATTAAATATATAGAACCAATATGGCATTAACAATAGTCATTAACGAGCACAATGTTGTCAATTTATTAATTAAAGGTAGTCAGTATAGGCCCTAAGTTATAGCAGGCTATAATTGCTAGAAGTATTCAAAAAGTACTTTCCTGGAGGTCTTTAACTCTCCAAATTGGGGACAAACTAAAACGAATGACAGCGAATGACAATTGACTTTGTACAGGGATAATTATCATTCGCGAATGACAGCGAATGACAGCGAATGACAGCGAATGACAACGAATGACAACGAAGAACGGTGGTGAGAAGAGATAGAATGATTAACGGAGTGGAGTAAATGCGGTTATTGGTTTTCTGCGCATGTTACGTGGTAATAAAACCATAAACAATAATTTTTTACAGCAACAATTTTTTTCAATTCCCCTAAGTTCATGAGGTAAAATCCCACAGGGCAAGTCAAACATCTTGCTCAAGAATTTCCGAAAACACCGGTCACAGTCGCAAAATGTCAACTCGGATTTTTGCTATTTTAACCCCGATTTTCCGATTTCTACGCCACTGTTACGTAGCTCCATAACTGGCGCAAATTTTCTCCGTTTCCAGTCCCTTTTGCACCCCCCCCTAAAAAAAAAAAATCATAGAAATGTCCAATATAAGGACTCTTCCTGAATTTTTTAGCCGTTTCAAAATTATAGTATTGTTAGTTTCTAACGATTAATATCGGAAAAATGACGTTAAATTTACTTTATAAAATCACACTTACAATTTCGCTTACTATAAGGTGCGTTTGTATCTTGTCCGTACTTTACGGTACTAGATCTGTATAAGCCACGCACTTCGCGTCCACTCGGTTTGCGTGGCTTTAATATACCCACGAAGTCTGAACGTGATATCCGGATGAAGCAAATGTCTGTGCTGTCATTCACCGTCATTCGTTTTAGTCAACGCAATTTTTTAGTGTGTACAACATATTGTCATTCGTTATGTGTAACGCAATTGTCATTCGTTTTAGTAACACCCCCAAATTGTTTTCAGACATTTTGAAGGAACACAGTTCAAGATAACTGAATGTCCCAGTTGGAAAATATCCTTCAAGGTTGTAATTAAAACAGTTTTAAGAATTTTGACCAAAGGTGACCATATTTGAATATATCTAGCATACTTGGGGCCAATACAGCATACCATTAATACTTAGGATATGAATTTCAATCTCTCACATGAAGTGCATAATTGTCAAATTCTTAGTGTACAGTACAGTATGACATACATGATCCTTTAAATTATGAAGTCTTCATAATTAGTAAATTAACTGGATTTACCATTAAGTCATTTCTTGATCCCATCGATAATTTTTTTTTGGCTCTTCTCTTCAACGACTGGGTGCCATCTACAAGGAATGTCATAATCTCTTGATCTTACCATACTCAAGGAGGGATTGATGGATTTCCTTCAAACCAATTTGAACCTTCCATTAGTTTAATGCTGCGTACAGATAAGGCATATACATGTACACTGTTTAGCACACATGGATTAAGTAACGCCAGTCTCAAAATTAATATTGACTGCAGTAATAATGTCAAGACTAATTTTATATCGATGCAAATTTTTTAAATGGTAGTCCAGTTGTCCAAGACAACCAAATTTCTGTTAGGACAAGCAAGATGTAAGGACTGGTTATCAGAGGTAAAACCAGACAAAAACTCTTCAAATTTTTTACTACTATCACATATCAAGATTCGTAAGATGTGTGTGTATGAAACTGCTGGTAAAACAAAATCATTTGAAAATTTGCACTGATAGGATATGTTGTCATGGTTTCAAATCAAATTGAGAAGCTACAGTATAGTATACAGCATGAAATAAGGATGGAAGTGGTTGGTCCTTGCATAATTAACCACCATCATTATCGAGCTCTGACATCAACAGCATATATTTATCCAACTTGTGCAATTACAGCTCATGAGAAAAACCATACATACATGTCATTGACAAAACATATTGTCAAATTGTCAACACAACATATTGTCAAATTGTCAACACAAATACACATTGGCTAGGATAGCACACCGTGCATGCACAATTGGCAAAATAACACACACACACACCCCATACACATCGCATAATGTATGTGAATATATATCGTCACGGTTGAAAGTCAAATAAGGGACATTTATAAATGAAGCCATTAAGGAGTGGGTGTTTGACTGGTAGTGACTGGTTGCTGAGGGGTCGTACAGGGGTGTGAAGAAGGTTACCAAACAGTTCATCACTATGGACAATGGTAGAGAGACAGAGATATCGCTGAGCTAATGAGCTAGGAGACAGACAACATGGAGGAAGCAACATTAATTGATGTATTAAAGTTAACATTAATTTAACACATTAATGTGGTGTTGACATCCTACTGGGGGATATAACATGTAAGAAAACATGAAAATGATTGCAATGAAATTGTTGGGGATGCAGAAAGGGACAGTATATTGTCGATTTCAAAATCATATTGGAGTTTCCAACGTTCTTCAAACTTTCTGGAAGAGTACTTTTCATTTTGCCTGTTAGAAATTTCGCTACTCACCCACAACGTCCAAACCTATAAGAACAGAGGAGCCCAAATAACTACAACAAAGGCACCTGTTCAGCCAGTTTGGATGGACTAAAGTTAAAACACCTATAAATCCACTTACTTCTTACTTTTTTACCAAGTAACCATGCAATCTTCTTTAGATATTACAGTACATAGTTGTACAGCGTTCAATAAATTAGAATCTTTACTCAGTACAGCTTAGAGACTAAAGAAATGTGAAAGCTTCCAAAATCCTTCCACATGATCCCAAAGGATATCATTTTGGATAGGCTAGTGTTAGGGAATCTTGCCTTGTAAGTTTTTACTCTGTCAATTAATTCGATAGCCATCATGACCAGCTCTACAAGATTGTGAGAATTGGAACTTGGAAAAAAGGAAACTCTCAGCTCTACAAGAATGTTAGAATTGGAACTTGGAAATAGGGAAACTTAAAGTCCAAAAAGTTCAGCAGTTTGGTTATTTAGGATCAACAATATTGTACCAGCGATCTATATTGATCACTTTCACACATCTAAAAATTGGTAACATGTTATAGGGTTGCCTCCGCTAAGTGCATATCCTGCTTCCAGGACACCGTCCAATTTCCATATATGCCAAAGTTAGGACAATTCAGTTCTTACCGATGGTACTTCTGATAGTTCAAAACTTAGCAAACCATGGGTACTGCGATGTATACAGTAATATATAATATCTAGGGTGGATACTAAGGTCTGTGATAGCCTGATGCACCCCTGAAAATCAGTTCAGACATCCAGCCATGGTTAGGCAACGTGTCAAAAGAAAAAGCTGCAGCAGCTGCAAATCCCCTGCAGCAAGGCTGGACCAATATCAAAGAATAGAGATTATCACAGCAGACCAGCATTGCCTACTATACTGTATATATTGCAGGTAAATGCAGAGTACAAAAGGATTTGTCTTATACAGCCTGGCTGTGTTATGCTTCCCCCCCCCCCCCCCCCAACTACCACACTTTTTGACACGGTGAGTGATATTAGGCTCGTCCAGTACTCAAGACGAGCACCTTTCGCCTATATGAACCACTGTTGGGTGTGTACATTTACATTCAATGTGTTTTAGGTAATTGTGTGACACACATCATGGGCATGGATACATATATATATACTGCTGGTCAACAAAATTTACAATGGAACTATATTTTGACGCAGCCCGTGTACTGTATAAGTGCCCTCAATTAGTTGAAAGTACCTAGCAATTGATTGTTCTTAGGTAATTAAAAGAATATAACAAAATATGTTTTGGTTCCGTACGATTGTTCTAACCTCTCGTTTAAACTGACAAAAGTCGCTTGTTTTCAAACCAAACAAGAGTCAATATTTATAAACAAGTTATACACATCGTCTACTCCACAATGCCATGCCTTCATTTACTGTGACGTGATGCGATCCGACGTGTCGTAAATTTAATTTCAACCTAGCCACAGATGTTCCTCTCCCATCGATTGCCAAGACATTGGCATTTTTTAACCAAAAGATTTCTAAAAGGAAAACATGGTGATCTTTTACAAAACTCAAACAGCCATGCTCAATGATTCTCACTCCCCGGTCGCCATGCAAGAGCAGCCGAGCTAACAGAAAGCCACATATTAACAGCCTGCCTCTCACTGTAACGAGAAGACCTTATGCTTGTTAGTCATAGGGTAAAAAAATATAAGAAAACACAGTTAAAAAGGAAGGCTTCATTTTCTCACCTTTATTTCTTGGAAAATACGACAATCTTGAAGTGCTGCAGAAGCTGTTTAATTTTGTTAAAGACCCATAAGAATTTTATCGTTCCTCAAAGATTCCTCTCAGATATATACGTCTCCAAACAGAAGAGAGTTATTCGAGAGAAAGATGATATTTTTTTCCGTTAATCTCTTTACACTCCCATCGTTTCGTGGCAGTTACCCGATACAGAGAGAACCTCTCGTTACAAAACATGCACGAATCCTACAGTATTTTTTTCCTATTGCAAGCATCTAATACGTCGTCTACAGAAGTCTCATTAAATTTTTTTTTTTTCATTCCATTCCCGTGTATATTGGGAGAATGAGGTAGACCACAGTATCGGAGTCAAAGCTGATAAACACACATTTCTGACGATGGAGATTCTAATTGGAAGGTTGGAACATTCCATTTATCCAGCAGGTAGGATTCCTCTCTGGACGTTAGGTGAAACTGACGTGTCGGGATAAAAGTTCATGCTGACGCGTTCTTCGTATTATAATGAACATGTAATTAAATCGACAAACGAGAGGAGGTTGTTTCTCTTTTCCTTTCTTATTAATTCCCTGGTTTTTTTTTTATTGATGGTAGGTTTTACTCGCTGGTTTTAACGACGTACCATTTTCACAAACTGTGACCTAATTGGATTTGTTAAGGGAAGGCCAGTTTCGTGTAGTATTTTAAAACGGACCTTTTAATTATAAAATATTGCCTCTGAATGGTAAAGTAGTATTATTGCAATAGCATAAACAGGTCAAGAGGCAGTTGTAAGTGGGTATAAATGAAAGACCGAGAGGTTCACTGTATTAAACACTGTCATCAGATTCATGAAAACAGCAAGACACCACCCCATTGAACAGGTCTCAAATCTTTTGATAATATAATATATATTTATTTTCACTTGCTAGAGTGATACTGCAAAAAAGAAAAAGAAAAGAAGGAGTTATATTTGCCATGGAACTATGATTTTGAAACACTACCATCTGTCACACTGAAATTTTGTGTGAAAATGTTATATAGGACTACTGTACAGTACATACCTTCAGCATAAGCAAGCTACTATATTAAGTGTATAGTGCTTAGTTACAAATATGTACTACAGTATATCATTGTAAATTTGTATAAAAGACCTAGTATAAGGTTCTATATTTGCCTCTTTGCTTCAAAGGTCTCCAGTGACTGAAGGCTGGGATGGTGGGTGAGGGGTGGAGGGTGAGGGGGAGGGAAGGGGAGGGTATACTTAAGAATCTACCAGACCAAAGATACAGTAATTGGGACAAAACATATTTGCCCATTTTCTGTAACTATGGCACATTTGGTGAAAATATCGCAATGGACTGTATCTTGGTGTTGCTGAAATTATGAAACTACTGTATCACTGGATTACTGTACACATACATAGCTCATTGTGCTTGTTGTAATAAATTATCTAATCAAAGTGTATACTGCCTACTATAAGTATTTTCTTTGTTTAAATAAATCAGTTGTACCTGTGACAAACTCTAAAAATATGTAAACTGTCGGTCAATAGTACTGTTTGTCCAAAGAAAAATTTAGATTTTTTTTACTCAGATAACCAGAAAACCCTTAAAACAAAAGATAATAAAAAAGATGCTAACAATTTTTTTTTATAAACTAAAAAATTAAAAATAAATAACTAAATTTTGTTTGAACTTATGTAAAAAATACATGTGTACAGATTACATTTCATCAAGTATAAATTGTCAATAGGCCCAGCTTGAGAAGAATAGTGCAAGCTTGTATGACTAAGTTCTTTTCTACACTTCAGATTTTAATCGAACATTCTCCACATCAGCGCTGGACTTGATTTTCATGCATTGAAAATCGGACAATTTCAAACTACTAGCTGACTAGTCTATGTGTACAACCTGTGCTAGTAATCTCAACTGTGGTGTACATACAAATGCAGTACAGCGTACATATGTATGCATTTCTACAGTGTGAATTTATCAGTTTTAACCGATGATTTACTCAGCAGAATCATCGAAGCAGACCCAACTCCTCCAGTAAAGTCAGAGTTCAATTATTGTCAAGGCAATACACAGGACAAGTTTCCAGCAATTCTAAGTAAACAAAACTCTCTGAAAGATTTGTACACACTAAATAAGCTTGGGTAGAGTAAATATCACTAAATGTCACATACGTCATGTATGTGCAGTGGTAGATCCCCTACCACGGGCAAATGAGGGAGACATTTACAAGGTAACTTCAACTGAGATTGCAGGGCTGATTAGTGGAGTGTTAGCTCAGTGGTTAACGCCGGTGCCTTTCAATCATAAGGTCCCCGGTTCGAGTCACTCCAAGATTAATGTATGTCGTCCAGTTACAGAGTTGTTGACAATTAACAATTCATAATCATGGACGTTAAATATGAATGTAAGAGACTGACTTCGGTCAGCTTGCGGCTTTGATAAGCCAATGAGGCTTCTTTGCGAGTTCCTGCTTGCAGGAGGATCTAATAAACATTAGCTGTCCAAAAATCCCGGATACTGACTGAATTAAGTGACGAGAGAAATACTAGATTAGTTGGGTTTTGATTCCCAAGGTTCATGAACCTAATAAGAGCTCTAAGATCCTGGTGATGATCATGGATGAATCATGCATAATACTAATGAATAGTAATAATATTTAGGATTTATTAAGATGAAATAAAACTGTTAGCAAACTGCTTATCCACTTGAGAGCCTGTGTAGGAGAATGTGTAAAAGTAAGTTGGCCTGATGTTTCAATCCTATCAGGATCTTCTTCAAAGGCTAAATGACAAGTAACAGTAACAGAAGGGACAAAAACACACACAGAATACAGACAGGTTAATGAGCATGGTGAACACAAAGAGATAGATGTAAGGAGATTAGTAGACAAGGGATGGAGAGAAGAAAGAAAGAAACCAACATGGGAAGAGGAGAGGTAGGAGATAATAGGATATATTAAGTGCAGACATATCCAACAATAACAGTGCTAATAACCTGTCAAACTTAACATGGCAGCAGCTAAACAGCGCCCAATTGACAGTTTAACTCACAGGTCCCCATTTATACACTTGGGTGAAGAGAGGCAATGGAGTTAAGTACCTTGGCCCAAAGACACAATATAATGATCTGGCCAGGACTGATCTGGTCAGGACAGGACCTGCAAACTTGAGATCATCCACTGCCTGGACCACTTGACCACAACACTCTCTTAAAGTTATGCATATACCAAGGCAATGGCCCAATGTTTAACGCCATGTAAAAACCTGCCCGTAAACACAAACAACTGTGCCATGGAGCTATAAGCCTCATCAAAGCAATTCGTTATGAACACAACCTACCTTTTCCAGGACTCCAGGGCTAATTTGGTACTATTGTCTACTATAAAATAATCACGCAATCATAACAATGTACTTTTTTTGCAAAAAGTTTGGCCCATTCCCAGAGATGGAGCATAAGAAGTATTTTGGAAATTGAGTTTAAAGTTTTTCTTTTCAAATACATACATCTTTTCCGACAATTCTCTCCAAATTTAAATGGTTCAGTTTTAAAATTCAACTTTATTGGGTAACACCCTCAAACTCAAACTGAAAATTGTTGGTTTCCAATTTTTGCTCCATAGTTTTTTAATTATTCCCAAAAGATCCCAAAACTATTTTTGAGTGTTATTGTAAATTAAAAGGCAATTAAAGAGTCTTCTGGAAGTTAAAATAATGATCAGCAGTTAGGGCAGGTACACATACTGTATAAAAGCATGACAAAAGCTGCCAATTCTTGGTCTTTGGAACATGTACTGTAGGTTGGATGCAGTACTACACTAAATTTCCCTTAATTCCCTTAAAACTATGAATTGAAACTCATTCATTCTTCATCAGCTGCTTTAATAACTTTTTAGAATACTAAATTTAAATTTTATCCATAAATTTCTTGTTTTATCTGTTATCATTATAAGTTATAATCAGAAGTCTAGATAGGTCTGCCTTTAAGGCTTATTTTTAAGTTTTTTTTGTGATTTAAGGCTATCATGCACATCTGTATATAACGCTTGAATTTTTCCTGACTAATTGACAGGGTGGTTTGGCTTGTAGTAGCTTCCGTGTGGATTATCTTACTTTACTGGATGGTCAAGTCACTGAAGCGCATCGACAAAAGGTTGTTATATATCTACTACAGTATTCTATTGTGCTGCAGTGCTTTCAGTTTGCATGCGTGGGTGTACACTATATATGACCTTCCCTATAATACCTTCATACCCTAAAATATAGTTAAGAATCGCAAGGCTCTAAAGAGGTTATCCTTTGCACTATCATTCTACACAGAAGCTCTATGCTATAGTCTGCTAACAACAAGCTGATAGGTATCACCTCCCCCCCCCCCCCTCAACCCAGGCAGCAGCATTATAGATAGTGAAGTAGTGGCCACTGATTCTCAAACATAATCAAACTATGAAAATACTTTTGGAGGATTGAGAATGAGGGGGGAAGGAGAGGTGGAGTGGGATTGTGAGGCACACAGAAAAGAAATGTTGATAAATTTACTCCCAGACAATACTATAGTAATTGTCAACAAAGTTACAGATTATGAAGACAGGATCCTACAGACTTAGTGTTTGCATTTTTTGTATTTTATTGGTTCCAAAGTTCACCAATTTTATATCCAAAGCAATGCTGCTTTTTAACTTAACCAAGATTAAGGTTTAAATTTACTGTATTTGTGTGATGGCAAAGATAACGTAGCAGTAGTTTTAATTGGAAGCTACACCTGGAAATATAACAGTATGTATTGTTATTGAACATATATGAAACATGATGAATGAACAAATTTCTCTTTTTAGTACTAACGAAGTCTACTGTATGCATTCTATTTTTCTATCTATACAGTAGGTACTGTATGAGTACAGTATATATGGACAGTATATTGGCTGACAGACTTTTACATATATTGCTGTGAGAATAAAAAGCTGTTCAATGGCAGCCTACCAGAACAAAGATATTGTGTGGACTTAAATCTCTACTATGTCCACACAACCTGGTACTGTTTAGACATAAATGTTCCCTGCTTAGTAACATGGAATATATGCTGGGTGTTTCTTTCAAGTGAATCATGTAACACAAAGACTTATAATGTGCATGCACTTGAGTATGTGGTACGTACTGCAGTATATTCTACTTTCCAGTTGGTTTCTGTGTTCCATGGCTAAAGTGCCACCCTGGGAGATCTAAAAAGATCTTCTCTTTTAGCATATATAGGGGTAGGGAAGATGATAATTCAGGCAAATTGATATATATATATGTCATGAACTGAAGAATAGCTAGAACTATAACATCAATTGGAATTATCCAAGCATCAGAAACCTCTTTTTGAAAGACTTTATGAGGGTATCGTTATCAGTGAACTAGAATTTACGACAAGGACTAATATAGTGCTCAAATAAAACTATGCTCAAATATATCAGAAACAATACCATCAGGAATTGAAACAAGCTTGCAATGATAAAGCATACACATGCACACACTCTGTATTACCCTGACAGGGTAATGTGTATGCTGCCATGTACGTGCATAGACTATTAACTCTTTTCAGTCAAAAGTGATGTATATACCCTTAACTTTACAACAGAACTTGCATTATTCATTTGTATGTGTTCAACCGACCAAGAACAGGTAGGTTCCCCATATAAACTACTGCAACCTTCAGGACATGTTGTGCACAGTAGTACTTTGTATGGAAAATTCTACAAGGAATTTGGTTAATTATTTTAGTGTAGAAGCTAGGTAACTGTTTCATCACAAACTGTTACAACTTAAATTTCTGCCATACAAAATGATATTGTTCGTTACTGCATATATACAGTATATCCAGTAAAGGTGGCTATGCAGAGGGCTTACCAATCTTATAATTTCTTTTGGGAGATCCAATAATCAGGATACTGACGTTTGTTCCCATCGTCACCAGTCTTAGAATTTTGGAGGGCGATAAAGAGGTTGTTTGATACCCTTCCTGGATGGAGAATAGTAGCTCTCCTTCCAGAAAGTTTTGGTTGCTATTTAAGGGATGGGTCTTAGATGCAAAATGGTGCTATTTAATGTCTTGCAATATAAAAACATTTTTCTAGTACAAGTTTTCATTTTTTAGCATAATCTGGATCAAATTTTGGGTGAATATGACAGACAATGACCTTCCCATCCACTCACTTATGAATGGCACTTGTTCTCATAGCAATGCAAGACCGGACAAAGCTTTTAAGATGACATCGTAGAGAGCTACTTCTTAAATGTTTCTTTAAAATTCATTACCTTGTATATTCTACAGAACTTATGGTTTCATTTTGTCACTGCAAAGTAACTTATTTCTATAAAACAATACTAGTACAGGAATTGACACTAGAACAGGATTTCAGTATTAATTTCAGAACAACATTCTCGGCCACTCTCAAAATATGTACAACTTAAGTGGATCAGTGTCAGAAACTGATTATTAGGGAAATTACATGAATAATTTTAAAAGCAAAGAAATTATTGGAATTCTCACCAACAATTTGCTCATATCTACTGAAAGCAGGGAAAGTATGATAAAAAATATAAAAATCTAACAAAACTTTACATTGTGGTTGTACTATGACAACATGTCTCACACTGTTAATTTGTTTTCATGCAACCAACTCAACTCAAGGCTGAAAGGAAAGATGTTTGCAACTTTATTGAAAATTATACTTAGTCAAGGAACACATAGACTTTGGGCAACATGAAATTCTTCTGAGATCATTGTCAGGAAAGCACGGTTGTTTGTCCAACAAAAAGAACACACATAGTTTAAGATGTTCTGTCGCTTGTGTCAATAATGCAACATATCATCAATTACATTTTCACACATTACATTCAATAGGCCCTACAGGGAATGTAGGGTGAGACAACTTATTTTAGTCTAAGCACAGGAATGACAAAACCACTTTTGTTACTAAAAATGGCACAATAAAGTTCCACTATTAGGCTAATATGAGTAAGGCCTCATCGTAGTATTCCAAGAAAAAGCTTACGCCAACTTAAGAATCTAAGGTTTGCTACCTATCTCTTGGTACTTGTTAGGCTTGTCGAAACTTAGGCCAGTTTCTTGTTCGGGCCAGACTTTTTAGAATACTTGTTTTTGCTATGCTATATTTTCTCACATAATTTTGACAATTGTAGACACAATTACAATTTCTCCAAGGAGTAAAATGTTCCTTTACCTTCTTGGTGTTCGATTCTGTGGTAGGAGTGTTACTTCAGAGCCTAGTATATTATGAAATAGGCTTAACTTAAGAACTTTTGCACTAACGAAAGTAACCAAAAAATTGAAGGCTAGCCTAACGTTAAGTTATATTGACAACGTTAAGTAGTTTAAGTTTAACAAAAGGAAATCGAGGTAAAACGAAAGCGACAAAGAAAATAAGATACAAAGTGATAATAATATAATTTTCTCACCTTCCTCGTCCTACGATGAAAGTTATTATTTCCTTTGTAATTGTGTGAATATTTTTATTGTTCAGGATTCTGAACTTCGGTTAACATCCTTATGTCACTCATACGTAGGTTTCACTGTTTACAGCGCAATACTATACTAAGCTAACCCGCACGGATATATATCGCAACGATGTACAATGGGGCATTCACAGTGATTGCAAAGAATACTTTGGAAACCGATTACGTCATACCTGACTTTTCACCAATGGCTAATTGGGTGGCGTGAATCCTTCACACTAGATGTGAAGCGCTGGAACACGGACATGTCAGCCTTAACAAAATATCTTGATATTTTAACGAAACTTTTGTGCAAACTTGGAAAAAGATCTAAAAATCTTCATTCTTATTTGTCAATTTTATTAAAAATAACACTGAATAAATAGCGTTTGTTCAGCTCATAAATTTGAAAACTGAAGAGAAACAAGGGACTTAAATAAAAGGTTGCTTGAAAACTTCCTACGGAAAATCAGTTTTCTTCTAAAGAAATAAATGCCAAGATCAAGTCGCTCAACTCCCCCATTGCAACCACGGTTTTCTATTTCTTGGTCATTTGTAATATTTTCCGTTTCAGAATTAATCATTATTCACCACCTTCTTTACCAACAGAGGATCGTGGGTTTCATGAACACGAATATACAGTATCATAAGTATGACTTACGACCGTTACCTCTCTGTTCGAGTGAAAAAAACTAGAGTTGACTTTTGACCATCAGTATAGTACTATAGTTATAGTCACCATTCGATCTCACCCGGGGTTGAAAGTGGCCTGGCAAAATGTTTATCCTCCACCACTCCCAGCCAGGGACGTAGCTAAGGCCTGATGATTGGGGGGGTGTAGTGGCTGAAATTCCAACTGGATGGGTTTTGCAGCCAGAAAATTCCGACTGCTGCCTT
>KN888698.1:18627-36616 GCA_000934455.1 Apostichopus parvimensis | reverse complement strand
TTGCTCTTTTCTCTGTATCTGTGCATCCTTGATAGTCGTAATTGTGTAAAATTGTACATTGATAAAGTTGTATATGTATAACAATGTACTGTAATTGAATAAGTACTAATAGCAACCTAATTGTTAACACTGGTTTTGCTTTAATATATTGTATTAAACTAGGGCAGATGTGATATCAACAGGGTTCACACAGAGTCTAGCTCTCCTTACCAAGTAAGGGTTGTAAGCCCTGGTGATACATAAAGAAATGTTCCATCCAGAGTGAGGTTCTGCGAGTTTTAACTTGACAAATGTCACTATGTAGCAGTTGACTCATGTCTAATGCACTGCAAGCATGCAATATTGATAGCAAGTGGATACTTTCAGAGACTGGGTTGTGTTAAGGTGATATGCGGTCTAAGGGGGATGGCTGTTTGGCCAAGATCATGTGTAGTATCTGTTCTTTTCAGAAACACAGTATATTGCTCACCAATCTGAAACTTGATGTATAGTATTTAATTGCTTCTTAAATGGACTTCCGATACCGTACTTGATGTAACACCATCATGATCATATGGTTAGTCTGAATGTAAGGGGACTGGACTGGATCAATTTGTTTAGGTTTTGTTCCAGGCTCTTGGATGACATTTCATAAAGGGCAACAGTCTGAAAACCATGGGGCATGCGAAAAATATTCAGCGGGTCATGAGTTTTTTCCTGACATCAGAAATTTAATCTGTTTTCAGAGCTTGCCAACATCCATAGCCCAAGCTGGCCTTCATGCATTCTGAGCATCAATTTTGAGAGATGGGACTGCTGGTCTAACGGATCTTCCAAAGAGGAAAAGGGTTTCAGAATGATTATTTAAATAGATTTGTTCATTTTTGTAATGATTTTGCATGAATTTGAATTTCTTTTCAAATGTGCTTGATGATATATTAAAAAAAAAAGGAATTGTCAAATCCAAACAAATTGATTGTCTGTTGTCATTTTATTTTCTTTCTGAATACTTCATTAAAAATTGACATCAATTAGTTTTAACTATACTTCGTAAGGTAAAGTGCCCATTCACTTGATATCAGTGACTGAAGCTTAGCACCGATGGAAGACATCTTGTAAAGCTTCAAATTTGTGTAGTAATAAAATGGTGATATATAAGCCTGAATCTTAATTAACCACCTGTCACACAGATACATGGCATGGGTATACTTGGTGGACTGACGACCTTGATGGCTTGGCATAATGCTCATCTCTTTCACATAACAACACAATAACAGGTTTATCAATTCTAAAATAGCTGAGATTACTGGCAATTTTTAAGTAATATTTTATGTATGTCAAAGCATTCTTTTCATGTCTCATACCTTGACCTCCAAACAGACTAAGTCTAGTTTTCCTATGTACTGTAGATTAAGGCAGGATTTATGCCATGGGCACAAAGGCTCAGAGGCAATGTAAATTGTTTTGTTCTACTAACCTAGATACACTCTACCAAAATTGACTTCAAACAGCAATACTCCAGACAATATGTTGGCCTATTGTCCCTATACATAATAGCCAAATGGTATAGTGTCATGTAAAAACAAATTCTCCCATGCTAGCAATATGTGACCTGTGCATACGTTTACACAATTTTAACTACAATATTAACACATACCATTTCATCTATCTTTCCTAAAATTGTGTTTCTTATAGTGTAAACTGATTTCCTTGTTTGTATATTGTGGTATAAATCATCAAAATTCATCATAACTAGATAGTTACCACATGTCCTGATTTTTCCAAGATATGTCCTTTTTTTTTTTATCTTAGGTGAACCTCCGATTAGATTAACAAAGAATCAATAATGCCCAGGAGTTTTAGTTCCAACAGTAACCAGATATCAGTGGAAAATCTTTTTGGATAGTGATTTGGCCATCTACCCACTCCAGCTTCATGCAGGAAGGCTACTTGTCAAGTCTACTTCAATTGTTTTGAGTTTTGATTTTACACTAAGACTCAGCTTTATAACTTCAAATCTCATACCATTTTCATGTGGGTACCCAACAACATAAATCTTTACCCACAATGGGGAGGAGAGTCCCTCAGTTTTGACCTTTCATGCAACCCCTCTCCCCTCCCACAAATGACTTGTCCTCCTTTCTTCAGATAAAGTTAACTGTAATCATACCTGCCTTTTTTTGGAGTACGAAACTTTATTACTTACACATTTTGTACCTGCTATGTGCAGTACAAACTTGTAGTAGACACAAGTGCCTTCAGATATTAACTTAAAAATAGGTTAAAGGCCATCCTAGCTGGTTTAAGCTTACAAGATACTGTGCACAGCTTGAGAACTTTAACTTGCGTGCTGTATAAAGCAGCTATGAATAGTTTTTAACGTGATGCACTGTCATGTCTAACTTGGGATAAATATTTATTTACAATTAATATCCAATATATATATTAAGAAAATAGTATTATCTTTCAATGGCATTTTCAACCAAAGATAACATCCATACCCATATATGCTTAAACTTGGTACACTTTTCATCAATACTTCATTTGCTTTCAGTTTTGAATTCCTCTCTTTTGTACCATCAATCACACTTTACTGATCTCTTTGACTCAAATGGTTTGACTTTCTCCCTTGATGATTTTCTTCTTTTCTCACTAAAGTTCTTTTAATGCTATCATGACTTTTCCACTAGGCAAGCTAGATAAACTGGGTTCGGGTTATCCTTTACATACTTTTGTAGATAAGTGCATGACAGCTGCATCTTGACTTGGTTTGAAGAGAAATGATCCAAAGCACCCTAAAATAAGAGAAGATACATACAAAGAAATGAAAAAGCATTTGTTATTGCTAGCATAATGACAAACCAATGAATTACTAGATTTTACTGCAGATAATCCTCCATTTTATTATAAGGTATTGTGGCCGAGTGGCTAAAGGATTAAAGGGGGTGACATTTGAAGCATCGAGGCTTAGCAATTGGGATCGGTTCCAGGTTCGATACCCGGCCGAGTCGTATTAAGGTGCGTTTTTCATCCAAGAGCAATCCACGGTTTTGCCATCTAAATTGACATTCTGTATTGAAATGGTTCCTAATTTGAGTTAAAGTGTTGAATTCCTGAAATGTAAAATTACAGCTGGCTAAACCTTGGAGATGACACTGATAACATTCAAATTGCATTGTTTTTACTGGAAATTTACCTACTACTGTACGTGGCTCTTACTCAGTCTTGTTTTATTGTTGATCTTTCAAGGATAACACCCAATCATGATATCACAAAGCCAACAAAGTCTAACACCTCACGGTTTCCCCGAGTAATCATTTCGTGAGGTGGATGCCTCTGTTCTTTATGAGACTGCCTCACAAAATATTTCCAACATCCCTCATTTTTTCAGAGAAGGAATAAAAAATGCTGTGAACACAGACTAAAAGATAGCAACAAATAAAAGTTCTTCTGCCTCTTTAACATAGCAGTTTTATCTAGTTTATTGTAAGGATGATTGACATTAGGATGCTTAACAAAATTTGCCAGGTGACCATGGGACCAGACCCCCCCCCCTCACCCCAGAAGTTGTGGGAATTCCTAATCCCCCTAGTAACCCAACACATACAGTACCTTCAAAATAACCTTTAGCTTCACACAAACCTTTGCAAGGACCTTGGCGATACCTTTCCCTCTGAATGCTACAGGAACTCCAGTATGATAAAGATCAACAGAGTTGTCCTTCAGTAGTTCATACTGAAGGACAGCTGGTTCAGGTGTGTCTAGATGGGCAAATGACAGAGAAAAAACTTGAATGTGAAGCAATATACATACTAAATGCAAAAAGGGACAGATGGTCGCTGCTTCTTTCACAGGGCCAATTCAGGACTGTTAGCATGTGGTACTTGCAGCAATTTGGTGATACAACATGGGACTGCAAGTGTGAAAGATTTTCGACTTTAAAGTTTAGGAAGACTATGTTAATAAAGAGAATAAAGGCAAACATATGAAATATTCACACCTGATACATTCTTCTTTCCCTTCCAAATCGTCTACTTTGGTTTGGGGAAGGGGAGAGGGGGTATAGATTGATAAAACTTTCTGCGCAGAAACTTACTACTGTTTTGTACATGATTTTGCACATCACAGGACAATGTACTCTTACTCTACAGTACATGCCTGCTGACTTGTCAGTCCCTTATCTTCAACAAAGTTACAAACCTTCCAATGTTATCGAAAATTCTTTCTTCTCTGCGTCATGAAATATGTGGAATTGTTCACCCATAATGGCACCCCTAGCTGCTGTGCAAAAATTTCCTTTCCCTAGATAAACTTGTCTATATGAGCCAAGAGCAACGCAAAACCTCGACGGGAACATGTCACCAGTATTGCCAATAATATGGGGCAAACGTGTATAGCCCAGTCTTTTGCGATGGACTGACTGTATTGTAACTGTAAACTGTTACGAGTACCACAGCCACTGTGCAGCAAGCTTGCGCTGTGAAGACTATGTTGACATTTTTTACGTAAGCTATCGTGTTTCTAAATAGGACAGACGTCTTTCGGTGCATTTTTAAAACAAGGGGAAAATATGATATCCCATGAATTCACTTTAAATGTATGATTTAAGTACCTAAACTATATTCATCAATTAAAAACATTGAAACCTTTTTTTCTACAATTTTCTTTATTTGCTTTTACTTTCTACATTTCTTACCTGTTGTTAGTAAATACCATTGAAACAAAATTCAAAACAAGACCTTGTACATGTATTGAACGTTCTGCTTCCTGGCCAGGTTACGATGTACAGAGGATCCAATGTATAATAACGTTAGGTACTGTGAGATTTAGTTTAGTTTTCAATCTGATAGTTTCGAAGTAAATAACCACATGTACCTGAATAGATGAATATCGACCTGTAAACGTAGTCCGGCTCTGTATCCGCACCTTTGCCAATGCTAAGTTAGGCCACACAGTACAAGTTAACTTCGAAGGTCTAGCCTAAGCAATTTATAGGATAGGCTTAACCAACGTTAAATATGTGTTAAGCAAAACGTTAACTTATATATTTAGTTACAAGTTTATTTAGAATCCTAATCAAACGGTTTTTTATTTGGAGCTAAAACATAAACTTTTCAAACAAAGCACAGACATACAAAAAAACGGGAATTTACATGTTCAAACTAGAAGTAGAAGTTCAGCCTAGGTTTTCACCACATCAATGAGGGCTTGCAACGATATGTGTCTTCTGGATTTCACTGAGATCTTGACTAAAAAGCCATTTAGGTGCTTAGCATAGCTATAAGTCTGTGGAAATAATAGAAACCACAACTGTAGGCAATGCCTAACTTTTGAGGCCTTGGTAAATTTCCTTACAAATATTAAAGCAATTATTTTCTGTAACTATAATGAAAAGTCTGTATATTAAGATCCCCTGTCATATCAAAATATCATTGACAATGGTGATATTGCATCTACCACTGTGACTTTCAAACTGTTAATTTTCATCTACATTTTTCAGATGTCAAAATGATTGAATCATTACAAGCCAGACAGGTGGGAAGCAAAGACTTTGGCACAATCTATGCCCATTTGTGTTCCCTCCAGGATACTTGCCCTTTGACATCAGTAAAAGCTAACCTAAGCGATGGTGCCATAGATCTGAATGTGGACCGTATTCGATTACCGGACTGGATTCCAATACTGAATTCCTTGAGAATAAATAAAACTCTTCGAAAGGTATCCTTGAAAAGTTACTATCAGAAGCCAGTTAAAGTGGATGGTTAGTATAGTGTTACTTTTGTTTGGCTCAAAGCTTTTGTAATTCATTATTTGCACTGTGTTACACTCCCAAGCAATGGACATATTAATAAGCATTTATTAAGTGCCTAACTGAGATAAATTTTCATTTATGAAGTTGATATGAATCTGGAGTTCGGTGAAATGGATCACTTTCATGCAGTTGCCTCATGTTATTGTAGTATGTGCACATTACTAGGTTCTTTAACAATATGAGGGAAATGGTTAAAGTTTACATATTTACGGTCATGTCTACTTGCCAAAGCCCTCGAACATGACTTTACAACAGTAATTGCACAGGTCACTGTCTACTGTATCCATTACCACACACTGTAGATCTTCTCACTTCAAACAGTCACTTCCAGAAACTATAATGTGCCATATCTATGTGTCCCTGGAGAATAGCACAAAGGGGCCTGCCACAACCTAGTGCACACAGTTCTATTTTTATAAGTTACCTTGTAGGTCCCATTTGGGCAGAGGGATACTACTGAGATTAAGTGCCTTGCCAAGGACACAATATGATGATCTGAATCAGGAATTTCCTTAACTATTCCACCACAAGAAGGCAATCTGTTGCCAGATAACAGAGGTTTAGAACCTGTGCTATGTTAGCTGGTGTTAATGACCCTCATAATTTCTGCTTATATTAAACCGGTCTCTGTTCAGGTGGGAAATTGGCAACAGGTCAGCACCAGAGGTCAATTCATAAGCCACCTCCTCTATTATCTAAAGATGTTACCTCTAAAATGTGTACAGCCTTAAAAGAATGCCTTCAAGTCACAGAATCATTGGAATCGCTCAGTCTTCAGGGAATCCCTCTCCGGCGTTACGATATGCAGACTATAGCAAAGGTTAGTTTTTGTCAGTATTACTTGACTGATTCTGGGTCCTCTAGGGAACACCTTTGTTTATATTTTATCTGGAAATAAGGCCATTGAAATATGTGTACGTTGGCTTTGTACTTTATGGTTTCATTGACGTTAATTTAAAATGTCTTCTTTTTCATGATGTATAAACATTAATCATGTATATGTTATTCTCTGTTTGATTGATTGATCTATCCATAGGGATTGTCCAAGACAAGAGCACTTCACCATCTTTCTATGGAGTACTGCCGGATCAGCCATGCTAGTGTAGAAGTGCTGTGTCATGCAATTCAAAGTTCACCTTGTATCAAGAGTATTAATCTCACTGGTTGTGGAGTCACCAAAAAGGGAGCAGAGGCAATTTCAAAGTTAATCAAAGTAAGAAGAGTGACAACAAACTAGATCTCATGGCCTCAATTGCAGTAGTAGTGTATGACGGATTTCTTTTGGCATTGAATATTTACGTCTAAAACTGTAAAATTTTGAAATTGGCAAGTAAAGTATAAGCTTTGACACTCCTGTTTTAGTCATCCTTTTACCTTTACATTGAGGCTATTTTAACCGATCAGAGTATCAGATCTCCAGCTTATCCATTATATTTTCAGTTTCTTGAAATATAAAAAATTAATAAAAACTTACATATAGATGAAAAATACTGGTTCAAATCTGAGAAATTTTATTGGCACAAACTGAATGATCTTTGGAATCTTAACATTATTTCATTACTTGCTGAGGCTAATAACCACCTTTGGCACCAGTTTGGTTAAGAGGAAATAGTTTTCACATTCAACACAGAACACTTAGATACCAACATGTGAGTGAATCTGGTGAGAACTGTACCTTAACCTGGGTTGTCTCTTCATAGTTTGTGTAGCTCAATGAATCTTCACACATTTCTTACTGTATTTTCAGCATCAATCAACATCTCGTCACAGCGAAGCGTGGAAGGACAGCCTACGGTACAGGAGACCAAACCTTGACCAAATGCCAGGCCTTAGGAGGATCACCTTAAACAACAATCCTCTCATAAATGACTCTGGTGCCCTCTATATAGCTGATGCCTTAAAGGATGACCTTTGGCTCAAAGGTGAATATTGCAAACAAACAACTACAAGAGTGAACAAGAAATTTGTTTCATCATCACTCCTTGAAGTTATTATTGGAAGTCTTTAGTCAGACGGAACGATTGTAAGACTCTAGTTATCGTCCTTACTTCCTAATATATCAACATACAAGTCTTGCTCTGACCTTAAACTAATGACATTTGAGGTTATTTCATTTTCTCACCATATCTTGCAGCTCTTGACATGCAACATTGTGGTATTTCAAATGTTGGAGCTGTTGCAATTTTGGAAGCCTTGAGAGGCAACACTTCTGTGGTTGTACTTGACATTAGGAGGAACCCTCTCATAGGTAAGTTCAGTTTGATGATGTTTCAACAGTAAATTAAATTTATTCTCATTGCTTTGTCTTGTCTTCAATAATGTTGTATGTACAGAAGTAGTTGTGAGTCTACTAACCGGTCAGTTTTGTACAAGTATTTGTCAGTGCAATAACATGCAGGCATGTATCTTAAAATTAATTTAAAATTGAATCTGTTTATTATCAATAGATCACAGTCTACTAAAGGAAGTCATTGAACAAGTCCTCATAAATGGAGAAGGAAGAGAAGAGGAGGTAAATAATCACATAGTTCGTGCATTGACTAATTATCATTATTGTTTATTTAATATTTATCAAATAGAAACTATTTTGTTGAGAAGGATTGTCCCTCTTTTCACTCTGCTCAGTATCCCCACTCCCAATTTTTCATGTTTGAATGGGGGGAAATATGTTGCAATGGTGTCATAAACTAATCATTTTAATTACTGAAAATAAATAGAAAAGGTAATAATTGCAGATTAACATTTTTACAAGATTTAAATTTGTATACCTTTGTCATTTTTCCTAGTACCCATGGTTAACAGCCACCTCGATGGATCCTCCCCAAAAGGCACCATCAGGAATGGTGAAGAAGAAACGAAAAGGAAAGAAAAAAGAGAGGAAGTCGTCTCCCGTACTAAGACCGGTACAATCGAAAACATCCGTAACAGTGTATAAAGAGAGGCAGCCTGTAACCAGGCCTGGACCAGGATTCATTCCATGGAGGTCAGCAGCGAGAGCAGAGGAGAGAAAACGGTGAGATGGAGAGAGAATAAAAAAGGGCATCCATTAGATCAATTACCAACAAGCAAATACAGTTACAAGAATTGATTGTGTTTGAAATGTTATGTCTGCTGTCCTGGCAAACAGACCACAATGCTGTTAAGGTTTTTGCATTAGTGGCATAAGCCCTAGGAGATGTAAGTCATTTATTTAATTCAAATATATTAATCATAATTTGTGTAGAAACTGCTTGCCTGAAGTATCATCATCAAGTGATTCAGCCTATTATTTGCTTTCACTTTCTGTGATTTAACTAAACATTGTTATCGTAGAATTTGAAAACAAAGGGGTGTGGGCCTTAGCCCATTTTTTGTTAAATGCGATTGACAAGTATTGAGGCTCTCAACTCTGAATGTAAACCTTTTCATTTCTGTACCTGTTTGTTTGCTCGACATTCCTATCCTGAAAAAGCATACTCAAGGTTTAAAATAATGTAATAAATCTTTTTTTGCCAACTTTGTAAACTAGGTCAGCCACACCAGCCGATACCATGCAACCCACTACAGCAGGAAAGACAAGTGGAGGGGTACAATCTGGTTCCACCGTTCGCATCCATCACACTCCACCACGCAGGAGGACATCTCCCAAATCAAACAAGTCATTATCACAGTCAGTGGTGATAGAGGAGTCATCAGGGAGTGATGGTGATGATGATGACACCACCACAAAGGATGAGAGCACTAGCACCACATCCCAGATGATTAGGAGGCAGCATGAGAGAGAGAACAAGGAAATTATGGTGAGGAGAGATTACTTCAAATATTCCATCACAAGCAGCTTGTTGTAGTATCATCTCTGGCAGTGCTATGACAGGAGCACAAAATGTATTACTTGTTTGTTGTAGGACTTAGTGAAATCAGAATGTCCCACTCATTGACTTACACACTTTATCAAAGAATGTAGTAGTCCTTGTAGAAGTTTTCTCAACTTGGTAAAAACTACCCATCACTGGATAGCTGAAACACAGGTCATTCATGGCTCTTTCAGTTTTTGCCATCACGAACAATGAGAGCCACATCTGTTGTTCAAATAGCCTCATCACTCACTGATAAACGAACTCCCTCTGCCGCTCTTGAAAGCTTAAAGGAGGCTAGAGCATTGCTAAAACCTATTAACAAAACCCTGAAAATACGTCTTACAAATTCATTCTGTTGGTCCTCAAACGTGAGTATTTGGGTATCTGATAGGACATTTTATGTATGAGCTGTCCAAGATACCATGACCTTTGAAAGAAAATGTGATCGTAAAGCAGGAAGATCGTGAACGTGTGGTAGTCATTATCGATATCTGACTCTCTAAATATCCATATCCGATATTGCGATCGACGGTGCTTCAAATACAAGCTCTCTGAAAAGGCGGCAATAAAACAAACCCTTCATGTCACAGTGGTTGTACTACAATGAACACTATTGTTCTTACAAGGAAATGCTACTCAGACATATCCTTGGGTAACAAGCATGGAGATGCTATGTAACAGCTCCCTGCTTGTACTAATGTTGTAGTAGTCCTTTCTCATAGTGTTATGTAATAGTGGTCGTAGTATTATTAGCCCTGTAGACTGTACTGTTGACAGTTGGTTTCGCAAAAGCTTGACTGCTTTCGTGTGCGTATATTTAACTGCGAACATGCCACCGTCAACATTTTCAAGACTACACATAAGGTAGAAACCTTGCACCACTTTTGTACAACACCTTATCCTCCTTTTAGTGGGCTAAATTTGCCTCGTTTGACCCAATTTTCTCACCACATGTACTTCCTTTCAGAGAACAAAATGCTGTTTGATAACCACATCTGATAAAAAAATTGTCCTTTGTTTTTTCTTATTTGGCACTTTCTAGTTTGAGTGAAATTAACTCTATATGGACTTTGCCACCTCAAGAGAGGTGTTTAATACTCTTTGAATCAGTACTTAATAGCATAAGCTATTATCAGTACTTGAAAGCATAAGCCTACAATACTATACAATACTACAATACATAAGCCTACAAAGCATAAGCCTATAACAGCTGTATGTAAGCCTAGCCTAGTATGCATAGAAAAACATGAAGTGAAGTTAATGCATAACTTAGCAATAGATCAGGCTACATACCACCAGTAGCATTTATACTTGAGCTAGTGAAGAGAGTGAGTGAAGAGTGAAGAGTATCAGTACATTTTTCTTGACAGAAGCCTTCGTCAAGGAGGTATTTACTAGGAGAAGTGGCACAGCTGTGGATTATGTTGCTTAATGCTTATAATACCTTTCCTCAGTTAATCAAATCTAACTCACATTAACCCAACACTTCCTTTACAATCTAGATCTTCAACAAATAAGCAATACCTCTCCTCATTTATCATTTTGTTAAAAAATATGGTGTTTGAATTTTTTTAATGTTTTATATTTATGTATTAATATTTTTGAATTAAATATTGTGTGTAATACAGATGGTGATTTCAGTTTGTTTCAGTGCTCGGTACTATGTTTAGCAATAAACCTCTCTCACAGCCATATTAAAGAAATCAAAATTCTACCACAGGTCAGATTAGAAGAGCTTAAGAGACGCCTGGATCTTGAGAGTAAAGCTCGAGCCGCTGCTGATGCCCAGATTGTTGAGCTCACTGTAGACAACAGCAGACTTAGACGTCATCTTCAGATGCTTGACACTCGACACCCCATCTTAGCCGCCAGTAACCAGATGCTGAGTAGTGCAGCTGCTCAAGGCATGGATGAAGATCTTCTGAAAACCATCGAAGAGTCATTCCAAAAATTCCATTCTTTCTTGGATCTACTACGAGATGCAGGGTACACTGTTCAATTGTTCTTTTAATATGCAGATGAATATATATTTGACATTAAAAAGTTTTAAGTAAACCCTTTTGATCCTAATGAGCCTATTTTATCAGTAAACTCAATCAATGGTAAATTGTTTAGTATGACTTGTTTAGTATATATGTGAACAAGTTCCTCTGTGTTATTTGTTCTGTCAGTAGTATAAAAATGACATATTTCCTTCATAAGGTCAGCTTTGTAGACTGTTTGTAAATGTATTTATCAAGTGGCCTTCCTATGGAAAGCAACCATTTCAAAATATGTTCTTTTTCTTGAAAGCTGTTAAAGTTGGCCTATAATGTTGTGTCATTAAAAGAAGGTTGACTTGTTACTCAAGTAAGAAAAAGAAACTTCATTCATGTGTGTAGACCAAATAGAAGGTAAAATTACTGGAAAACAATATTCAGGAGTGTTCTCTCTTTTTGAATTTATCTTGCATAATTTAGTACAGTATTGTCATTGGGGCAGTTGACCTTTCCTTTTAGTACAGTATTGTCATTGGGGCAGTTGACCTTTCCTTCGCTTGGAATAATTTAGTACAGTATTGTCATTGGGGCAGTTGACCTTTCCTTTGATTTGCATTATTTAGTACAGTATTGTCATTGGGGCACTTGACCTTTCCTTTGATTTGCATAATTTAGTACAGTATTGTCATTTGAGCAGTTGACCTTTCCTTTGAATTGCATAATTTAGTACAGTATTGTCATTGGGGCAGTTGACCTCTCCTTTGATTTGCATAATTTAGTACAGGTTTGTCATTGGGGCAGTTGACTTTTCTTTGATTTGCATAATTTAGTACAGTATTGTCATTGGGGCACTTGACCTTTCCTTTGCTTTGTAGTTTGATTGCTGTTCTTCATGTTTTTTTCTTTCATCTTTCTTGAAGGTTGGGCCAGCTTTGTTCTCTTGTTGGTCTCTCTACATCAGAACTTCAAAATCCAGCAGTTGCATCCATCTTGAAAAACCACCAGCCATCTACCTCAATGTCCAAAGGTAGGCAAGACAATAGTACAGGATTCCACACTAACAATCAAAGTGAGAATGTGCAACCTTGGCATCCTAATTCGAATGCAAATGGTTCATCCATGGTGTCAAATGGGGTACCAAGTAGGACTCATTCGAATGGACATATTTCTGTTTTTGCTCCTACAAGTGTGACTGCCTCTGGTAGTCACATTGGAATGAGAATGGGTTCAGATCATGATTTAGCCTCAGAAGCTCATCCTGTTATTTCATCTACCTCAACTGGTCACGATGGTGTTACGATGATTCAGCATGGAACCGGAGGTACCCATAGAGAAAGCATTCCTCGTGATGGCGCAGATGTTTCTGGGAAGGAAAGTTCATCTGCTCGTGAGAATGATAATGAAACAAGAAATAATGATAACCCACAGAGCACCAAGTATGATACATCTCCTGTAGGAACCAAGGAAGATGGGCACGATCAAAGTGGCAGGAGAGATCAAAGAAGGGAGAGAACCCTGCCAGAGGAGTCAAAGATGAGGATAGAACTCATCACTGTAACAGAGGAAGAGAGGCAGGAAGATGAAACAGCCAGAAATAGGAATAACAGTGGGAGTGCTTTTGAGGAAGATAAGCAAGCAAGTCCTGTGGTGCAATCTCCAGTAAGTAGCAGCATGATTGTCAAAGACCCTAGTCTAATTACACCAGATGCTTTAAAATCTGGCCGCATTCCAAGAGATACCACCAGCTCTCGGAGTCTGATACCCGAGGATGTGACCCTACCAGAGGTATCTAAAGATGAAGCAGGGTTAGTCCAAGAAGCAAGCGACCCCCACGCGAGTTATTCAGACGACGATGATTTTGAATCTAGCCAGTCCGATCATTCTAAGATAAAGACTTCTACACCAGAGAAAACTCTCTCTGAACTTTCTCGGGAAGAAATATTGCATAAATCTGATGAACTTCCCTCTCAAGTTGATGATGAAGACCAAAGCTCAAATAGTCATTCCCGGAATCAAAGCAAATAACTGTTCTCCAAGATAATGATGACCTGTTGAAGGATTATTCCAGGATTGAATTTAATAATCTGTTAGGGATGTTGTTTCTTGAGCCAAATATTTAAAGGAAAGAGCAAAGTCCTATCAGCAAAACTTATATTTACATTTTGAAAGTCACTGCTAAAGAAGTTAAGAGAGCTCTCTTCATCAAACCTCAAAGAGTGATTGTTTACACCTGTTATTCTGTCTACACATATTTTGACTCTCTCACCTTTAACCAATGTAAAGCCACAGCATCTGTGTTGTATAGTATTTCATAATACACCTTGAACTTCTTTTCTTCGACAATATTCCTCTCTATTTTCACTCTCTCCTTTACTCAATACAGTTGCATTTTGTGTTAAATTTGACCTGATCTGATCAATAAAGGAAATATTATATTTAAAGGTACCTGAGCGGTTGCTAAAGTCTACCAAAACCTCATCAGGGATTATGACATTAGATTAAACTTTAGATAGTTTGCAATGGTCATCTTTTCTTCTTTTGGTATTGGACTAAATGGTTAATAACTTGTTGATCAGGAGCAGCTGCCTGCTTTTAATGGCATTGATATGCAAGTTTACATGTAAGGGGAACCAGTTATGCATACATTTTACATGAGTTAGATGCAAAGATACAACCCAACATGAAATTCAACTTTTAAAGTTTGTTATACAATTACCCTATCTGCTTTTCTTAATTTTTACGGTACTCATGTGAAATCTGAAATTTTCCATAATGAACAGGAATAATAGTTACTCCCTGTTGAATCATACAATGTAGTGTTTCACCCAATCCATTTTCTTGCCACTATTTATTATTGCTTCATTTTAAGGTCGTTGAGGTGGTCTTCTATGTAGGGAGATGTGGTCTCCCCCCAGAAATTTCTTGTCATGAAATGGTGCATTCTGGGCATATTGAGGTCTAGCATTAGGTATACACTCAAATTTTTGCTAATAACTACTTTGTGGTGTTCAAGAGAAGGTGGAGGGGGTTCACACCCACTGGAACTGCACATGCTTTGATCACTTTGTAAACAGCAAACATAACAGTGCTCCTCACAATTTTGCAAACATGGGTACAACATTCTTGCTATGTATTGCTGCATAAGTGCATTAATCCATGAAGGGTCGGCTATCTTTTCCAAACAAGTAATAATTTCAAAGCCAATTCTTACCATTTTGACAACAGATTGTCTTACTTGGCTGTTGTTTCACCAAAATTGCACCAGACATGATCAGTGGCCTGTGCAAAGGGAGGTTTAGAATTAGGGTCTTCATCAGAGCTTCAAATCCAACAGTTGTATCCATCTTGAAGAACCATCAGCCATCTGTTTAATCGCACAACCTTCCCTTTAGAGCTTCTTGTATAGACCTAATATCTGGTCTAAATATGCTTCCTCAGAATGCACCTTATGTAAATCAGTCAGGAAATTTTGAATCCCCCCCCCCCACCCTCCCCACCTACTCATGCCACTGGACATAATAAAATTAGGCCATTATTTAAATTTTGTGCAAATAGAATATCCAACGATTGTATTAACTTTGTGGGACAACATTTTCTGTATCAGAAGAATCAGTTTTTAACTAAATCACTTTTTTAGCCAACTGGTTTTTACCATGTAATTATTCTAGTTAGACTTGTGGATATGAGGTTGTGTGTGAACATTACATGGCTTGGTGAGTTAAAAGTTGCGACCAATCAAAAGTCTGTTTCAAATGTTTACCTTCACTATGGTTTCACAACTTTGTTCCTACAGAATATTCTACTCAATAAGACAACAAAAGACACTTGTAAATTATTCAATGTTTAAATAAAAATATAACCCAACATCAGTGTTAGTTTTATGATATGATAAAAGTATATTTAAGTCAAGTTTTCCCTATTGTACACATATATATTACTTTACATATCTCTATACATAATATTAATATTCAGACAAATTTGTTGCACAAGATTTTTTTAGAGTATAAATGTTTTGTTATTTTGCTAATCTACTTGGGCATGAGGCTGTTGATGGGCCTGCTCTTTTCCAATTGCTTCTCCATTTTGACCAGCAAATCGACTCCATCAATTACCCGTTGGACCAATTGCACCTGAAATAAGGGAAAAGAATCCCCAAATGATTTAACACCATCACTCAGTGTTGTAGGAAAAACATTAGATTTGGGTTTCTTAGCAAAACTATATCTTGACTGAAATGAGTTTTATCACAAAGCTATTTTTCTTTTTCATTTTGACCAGGTCAGTTTTAAGAGAAAATAACTACATACATACATTCATACAAACACACATATAAACACACATACATATATACATACATACATACATACATATAATATATACATATAAAATATGCTGTTTTTTTAGTAGTAAATTTTGTGAAATCCATTGGGGGGGGGGAGGCAAGGTATGTATGTGAAATGCCTATTTTTCTCGAAAAGTGCTATAAATTGTTAGTAAAATATAACAGTGCTCAATTCTCGGATAGAC
Source organism: Apostichopus parvimensis (assembly GCA_000934455.1). Classification (NCBI taxonomy): domain Eukaryota; kingdom Metazoa; phylum Echinodermata; class Holothuroidea; order Aspidochirotida; family Stichopodidae; genus Apostichopus; species Apostichopus parvimensis. Next base: position 20,483 of record KN888698.1, on the reverse strand, counting down.
AGGAAATATTTGATACTTCATGTGGCATCATTGGGCTTTCATGGTGTAGTCATTGATAGCGGATTTTAACACTTTGAAATGTTTTTGGCTAACAGTCATGGACGTCCGCTGTAATAAAAATCCAGAGATGGGGTCAGGGGCGGGCAAGCAAGAAAAGCTTGAGTTCTTTCCATAACCGGTGAACCGTCCTAAGAATTAACCCGTAAAACGATTAACTGTGGAAAATGAACCGTCATTTGGCTTGCCATATACACTGTAGAATCTGCATGAATAAATGTGATCAGTAAACTTAAGGTTGTGATATCTTTTGCGAGAGAGAGCTCACATAAGTTCTTTCATTTGGCTACCTTTTAGCCCCCCCCCCCCCTCAGTGAGGATGCCCATGGTACCTTCTTCTTTTTTTTTTTATGAAGAGGAGTGCCCATCTTAAAGTATAGTCAATTCAATCGTGTGTGAACCAAGAGGAATCGGTGTGTAACTGCAATTTTCTCTGTCTAGCAGCATCATGAAGGGATTCTCATAGCATAGCCTACTGTGATTTACAGGTTTGTGGAGGGGAAGCTTGGCTGCATCACAATGGACGGTAGCGCTAATCTGCTTACCTCACCCCCCCCCCCCCCCAAAAAAAAGCATACGTCTGTCAAATATATTTTTTAACCAGGAGACTAAACTGTCTTTAAATTAAAGTTCATGCATGTTGGAAGAATTATGAGACAAAACCTTCTGCAATACTGACCTCTGATTGTCCGAGTCGATCGAGGTTCGAGATATCGAAAATGCCGTTGGTCGACTCTGTATCGACACCTCCAGTCCCGCGCTTCTGGAGCCTGAGTTTTTCCAGGATATCGTCAAAGCGGGGATCTTTGCCGAGATTGGGTAGTTTGACATGGACACCGGCACGAAGTCCAGTTCCCAGGTTGGATGGACAGGTTAAAATGTAACCAAGATGTTCATTCCACATGTACTCCCAGCCCTCGGATTTAATCAGAGATTCAACCTACGTGTAGAGAAATTGATAAAATGATGTAGTTGTTTGTACCATATATTCAGTAGTAGCCTATAGGCTACATAACAGTATTGTATTGCTTAACAAATACAGGCAGTGCCTCAGTACGATACCATTTCAGTTTTCATTGTGTAGCATGCTTCTACATAACGTAACCAAACACCGAGAGAACCCAAAATTGTATTCCCAAATGTTTTAAATATTCGAGGACAGTTCCCCACGAATATCACATCGCATAATGTACCCTAACCCCTTCTATTGAGATCTAGAAATTGAGCAACGCATATTTACAACTGAATCCGGCTCGAATAAAAGACTCACTCCATGGAATGAAACCAGGCAGTGGCGGAGCGTCCATACAGTCAGAGGGGTGGATGCCCCCTCCCCCGACGGACTCAAATGAACTGCTGGCGCCCTTTTCAGCTTTTCACCACATTTTACTTATTCGCGATTATTGACTTTTTTGTTGCGCGCTCAAATACCTATTGACATTTGTCACATTTTGTTGGTGTAATTTTCTGACAAAATGGCGATGACACCTATTTATTTTTTCGTTTATCTGGATATTAGAAAGGCCCGAAAAGGGTCATTTCCGGCGATCTAGGGAGTATCTTTACTAAAAAAAATTATGTACTCTCCGTGCCAACCTGTGGTGGCGCTCCACTTCAATAGTATCGAAAGCGCCCCTACAGACCATTCTCGCCCCCCCCCCCGGACCAATACCCCTAGCTCCGCCACTGAAACCAAGTGGACCACAGTGTTGGAAAACCTTGTTCAATTTCCCGCGAACACACTGCCGATTTCCCGCCGGTGTTCGCGCATCGAACACACCGAACACGCATAGCGTGCA
>KN888697.1:31562-44634 GCA_000934455.1 Apostichopus parvimensis | reverse complement strand
GAAAACATTACTTAATGAGATGAACAAACAATGTATATTCCCTCTGTCTCTAGACCCATTTATAATAACCTTATTACTCGTGTTAGTACTCTTCCTGTGGATGTAGGCAAATGTAATCTTTATTTCAATATCACAGTCAGAGATTCCAAGATACAATATTTCTAAATTTACTTCCTCCATCGCATTATTGGAACAAACCATTTCAGCGATAAAATAGGGCAAACTGATAATCCACGATGTCCCTTTTGTGGTCGCTATGATGATACCCCGTTTCATCTGTTTATATCGAACTTAATTTTAGATGTGGAGCAAGCTATTTTTGACAGTCAGTTGATATTCTCGAAGAATGACATATGCTTCGGGTATCATTTTGCTGTGAACACCCATTAAAATTTCTTTATCTTCTTGTAAAAGAATTACAAACACGGAAATAAGATGTATTTTTTTTTATATAAGTTAAAATTTGCTATTAAACTTGAGAAAGAACTAAAGCAAGGAGGAAAACTGTTATTTCTTATCAGCCGTTAAAAGACTCATTTAGTAATTGCACTATATTTTTCAGTTAAATCCTATGCATCATTGTTCTTAGATGTACGTATCATTACTTGTGAAAGGTCTTTGACCTTATTGTATTGAAATATGTATCAATTGACACAATAATGTTACCAATAACGATACCAAGCGTGGTAAAAAAAACAAAAACAAGAGCCCAAGGGCACTGTGGTTCCTTGCATAGGGGTATATGACAATACTACATCATATTATCAAGCAAGATTGGGCTCAAATAGTCCAAGTAATTGTGGTCCTACATGTACCCATAAAGTAACCAACACTATAGCCAACACTTTTGTGATCACAAATTGTGATCGGATTTTTGATCGGAAGGCACTTTTGAGATCTGAATATGGCGTCAAAAATGTAAGAAATATAAGGTCACCTACAAGCGGGTCAACAGATATGATAACATTGGTGACCTCAAATCACATGACCGTTAAGTTTGAAAATGTTCCACCACCCCATTCACAACTTGTCCCAAAATATCAACCATGTCACACATTGGCATTGGGAGTTAATTGCATTATATGTCTAAAAATTAACTTTGAACTTGTATACATAACTTCACACACAAAGGTCAAACGGGGGTCAACCCATTGACATTTTGATCGGTGAGACCTAACTAGAGCATCAAAACTGTAAAAATTCAAACATTTTTTCTTTGCCCATTTTCTCCCCCAAAAATACTATTTTTGTAATGTTAATTGAGCTTTGGTGACCTCGGATCACATGACCGTTAAGTTTGAAAATATTCCCCTTTACCATTTGCAACTGGTCCCAAAATATCAACCTTGTCACACCTTGGCACTGGGAGTTATTGCATTAAATGTCTGAAAATTAACTTTGACCTTGTGTGACTTCGCACACGAAGGTCACACGGGGGTCAACATATTGACATTTATGATCAGAAGGTACCTTTCACATCTGAAAATAACATCGAAACTGTAAAAATCCCCAAAACACTTAAAGGTCACCAGAGGTCAAATTGAGGTCAAGGGTTACCCAGATGCGGGTCGACAATTGGATTGCATTGAAGCAACTCCCAACCCTAATGGACAATTCGTTCTCAAGTTATCGCAAAAATACTTGTTTTTTATCATTAATTTACCTTTGGTGACCTCGGATCACATGACCATTAAGTTTGAAAATATTCCACTATACCATTCGCAACTTGTCCCAAAATATCAACCATGTCACACCTTGGCACTGGGAGTTATTGCATTAAATGTCTGAAAATTAACAGTAACCTCATATAACTTAACACACAAAGGTCACCTTGGGTCAACCCATTGACATTTTTGATTGGTGAGACGTGAATATAGCATCAAAACTATAAAAATTCAAACTTTTTTTTCTTTGCCCATTTTCTCCCCCCAATATACTAGTTTTTTAACATTAATTGACCTTTGGTGACCTCGGATCACATGACCATTAAGTTTGAAAATATGCCCCTATACCATTTGCAACTTGTCCAAAAATATCAACTGTGTCACACCTTGGCACTGGGAGTTATTGCATTAAATGTCTGAAAATTAACTTTGACCTCATATAACTTCACACAAAGCTCACCCGGGTGTCAACCCATTGACATTTTTGATCGGAAGGTACCTTTGATATCCAAATCTAACATCAAAACCAATCATTTTCTTTTTAGCCCGTTTCCTCCCAAAATAAGCCAATTTTTTCTAATGTGACCTTTGACCATTTGACCTTGGTTTCAGATGTAGTTTGAAAATATTCCAAAAACCAAAAAACAACACGACAAGTCTGTACAGCCATCCTAACTCCGACCGAAAAACTTTAACCCCATATAACTTCGCACATGAAGGTCACAGAGGGTCAACCTATTGACATTTATGATCAGAAGGTACCTTTGACATCTGAAAATAGCATCAAAACTGTAAAAATTCCCAAAACACTTAAAGGTCACCAGAGGTCACCAGAGGTCAAGGGTCACCCAGATGCGGGTCGACAATTGGATTGCATTGAAGCAACTCCCAACCCTAACAGACAATTCGTTCTCAGGTTATCGCAAAAATACTAGTTTTTTATCATTAATTGACCTTTGGTGACCTCGGATCACATGAATATTAAATTTCAAAATGTTCCCCTAACCAGTTCACAACTTTTCCCAAAATATCAACCTTGTCGCACATTAGCACTGGGAGTTATTGCAGTTTTAATATTTTCGTTTTTTGGACCATAACTGACCTTTGTTGACCTTTGTGGGCACCAAAAACAATAAGGCACACCTTCTCCATATGGCGGATCTATAGTCCAAGTTTGGCCTCAATCCAACTTTCCCTTATTGAGATAGAGCGTACCCAAGCAAGTGCCACAGACACACACTTGCCAACCTGACTAAATAGGTTCCTTTTGCTAAAGGAAGGAACCAAAAAAAGAGATGAACAAACAAACATTTCATCAATTAATCTTGTCCATTCTCTTTCATTTACCTTGAATATTCCGTGTCTTCATTATGTCCGTAAATGCCTCAGGTGACACGGAAGTTGGCAGCTGAAGTTGACTAAACCTGAAAATGAGACAAGATTTATCATGATTGCTATTATTTCCCACGAAAAAGATAATACAACAGCCCCTAACGATATTTTATTAATTTGTGTAAATATTCACGTAATTGAACCCAGAATATTAAGTATATGGTTACAAATAATAATATTCAAGTTTTTAGCCAATGTTGTTTTACTTTCAATATGTAAATATGGAAAATGATCGCAATAGTTTTCCCGCACTATCTGGCGGCCCTTAAAATCACGGTTCACCATCTCGTTTCTGTGATAATCGAAAAATCGAAACTATTGCTATTAGTTTGTGGAGCCCAGTTCTGTAATATTTGTCTATCCAGCAACACCATACACATACAATATTAATAGTTTTCCTTGTCGACTGAGGGTTTGAAAAAAAAATGATATCATTTGTTAATAGAGAATATCCTCAAACCAACAAAATGTCATGTTAATTTGGACTTACCTGCTTAATGTTACAAAAATCAATTGAAATGTCGCCATCAGTAGCTAATTGTATTTCGGAGAGTTGCCAACAAAGATCACATGGCCAGCAAGGCCTTAGTTTTCTGGTATCACGTTTGTTAATTACAACATTATTGAAACCTTTAATATATGTTAGAATTGTTTTCAGCGAAACTGATGTACCATAGCATATGATTTCTGTTACAAGGTAGTGATATGCAGCGAAAACTTAGTTTTCGTGAGTTTGGTCTGACTAGGGCGACAGAACTTTTTGTTGGTGAATACCATACTGTACTACAACGCTCACACAAGGAACGTTTTGTACTTGCCTTCAATGTTTATATGTGGCGTACTCGTAATCGACATATGCTAGCATTGTAACTTGCAACCATATGGCGATATTGCGAAACGAATGGGATTTATATGTGATTAGATAGTAGTTTCAATCACATAACATTATAAATAATGTCATTGCAAGACACAGTATGTGCTCTAACAGTAACATACAACATTGCAAAGGCAAGGTAGCAATTCGCAATACGATGAATTCCGCTTTGCGGGATTCTTATATCGTAAACGGTACTTACGTTACCTAGCCTATTAGTTAAAACAAAGCTATCAACCTAATGTTATTGAAGTAATAGTAGTGTAGTCAACTAGGATGTTAAAAAAATTTGTGAGATAAGACCTCCTTCAAATGAGTAGCTTGTTGTAAATTATTAAGTTAAAAGGATTGTCTGGTGGCCCAAAGAAGTTACCTTAAAAAATGATTAATAATTTTCCAAATATATTGTCAAAGTATGAGAACGCTAATGCTGCGTTTGACAGAGAAACAAATTTTTAATCGTTAAGGATGGACATTTCCAATATGATTTGAACAGTACAGAACGCTAATGCAGTACAGAACGTGACGTCATCTGCGCTAATGCAGATTGCGACATAACCCACGCTCCGTACAGTACCTACAGTAATCACAACAAAAACCGCGTTTGTATGCAGATAAATTTCTTCCTTAATTTTCGGTGGAATTTCTTATAAATTAGATATGTTTTCAAAAGCTCCTTAGGCCGCCATATATGTAGTAGATCGGTGGTTTCTTGGTCTTAGTGTAACACAAGATAAGTTTTAACAGCAGACTCTTCGTTGTTTATACATCGCGATTCCCAGCTCCAACGCGAAGAATGTTCGCATGTAGGCTACTCTAACGTTTACAATCGGACAGTTCTGCGAAGCCTAAGCTTCTCGGTGCTACATTCTGCTCTGAGATCGATTCAGCCAAGTTTCACCTGTCGGTGTTACGAATACTCTTCAAGTTTCCTTTTACTGTTAATTTGATCCGTGAATTTTATTTCAGTGATTTCAAAGAACAGTTTATGAACTGTGGTTTGAGTGTGAGAGTATATTATGTGCAACGCTATACGTATACCAACTGGGCATGGTAGGCTGTAACGTTCGCGATAGGTACGTTATATGTAATAAGCAATCACCTGTGCGTGTACACGTGAGAGTGTATTTGCTGCGGATATGGGAGTGCTAACTTCAAGTCGCCTGTTTTGCCAATTTGCCAGCACTACGTCAATCACCATATTGATGCGTTCGAACAAACAGTACTTTTGGTAAGAAACTGGTGAATTTGAAAACCAGATTTCTACAAGAAGAAAACATCGAATGGGGACAATTTTTACATGGTTAGAAAGTAAAAAATAATAACTACAAGGACAAAATGTATCAAAATCTTCCACCAGACAATTCTTTTAAATACGAAATGCTAATAATAAGGAATAGCCAACGGTTCATGACTAAGTTAAACTTCATGTGCTTACTAATATATATGTGCAAGGTTACTTACATCAGCTCCTTAATACGTCCACATTTCAATCCGTAGTGAATGAAGTTCAAAATATCGTTATCTGTTACTGTCCCCGTATTGCCATGTCGTGCATTACTTCCAGCTATATGAACCTTTTCAACAGTTGGAAGTATTGGTAAAGGTATCACGCTGTGTAGTATAATAGTGTCACCTTCAAACTTGATGGAAGAGTACTCGAGGTGTAAACAAGATATTGGAATCTGTGACGGAGACAAAATGCTTCAATTAATATTTACGAACAAGACGGCAGTCTTATGACGTTTGGAATTTAAAATAAGATTCTTTACAGCAACATAAAGTGATACAATCGTAAAAACAGTCCACCACGGGGTATAATGCTGTAAAGTGCCAATACATTTGATATATCGTGGTCGAATGAACCTAATTCAAATTCACCTGGCTGGTAAATATGGATGAGTAGTGTATTGGTCAAATACTATCTCCATTTTACATTTTCTAAGAAGTTGTGGATTAAATGCTATCAACTAAATAACAAAGCTTCCTCAACGCATGTTGACGTACCATATTCGTCGTCGATATTCTTCTACAAAGTTAGTATTGTATTGCTACCATATATCCTTCAGAAGTGTGTATATTGTGTGGAGTAAACATGATATTTCGGAAATTAGTGCAAATACTAAGTACTGCTAGTCAAGTTGGTACACTGTTGAGAGGATTAGAAGCTACGACTTTCATAGCAAGGAATAAACTTTGACCATTCATCTCTCCCAAACTTTGCTAATACGTATTACCTTAATGAAAAACATACGATTGATTTTCAATTTGTATTAGTAATTTCAGATGACTTAGTGTAAAACAGGAATTCTGTCGATGTACTACTATATCAGTGACATCACTAATAAATCATCAACAAGTAGCATACGTTAATGAATGCGTAGCCATGTAATGTATGAAATTGTATTTTCTTAAATATTGTACCAGTTTTCTCCTATTTATTTGTAGTTTTATGTTTATAGAACAACTGCCCAATAACTGTTTGACCATCCCATTGTAATTATCGGCTACCGATAATACATTGGCATTAATGATAACTGAGATTACATCATGTTAACCAATTTCATCTGACATAAACATACTTTGCAATGACTGACAATGGACTTGAGAATAAAGAAAAACAAACCATTATAAAAATAGTTAACAGTTCCTAACTTAGGTGTAGGGAAAAATAACTTATAACACTCATTGACATATATTGTGTGGCTTTCAATGATCAGACTGAGTATGACTATGACATTTGTTACAAGACTACCCTTTCACTAAAACTTTGGATGACCTGGTGCTTTTCTTATCATGTCCTTTCGTAATTTTAATTTCTGTATAAATTTTGCTGTTCACGCCGTTATTTTGACAATATATTTGAAAACTGTCGACAGTTTAAATCGATTCTTTCATAATTAAATCTCCATATTATTTTTCTTTTTTGATATAAGGAGTTTATATATTGACGTTTAATGACAACTATTTAGACTTTTCATCATAAAAAATCACGATGCTCACGGTGCATCTACTGTAGATTAACAGCAGTATTGTCTCTGATTTAAGAGTCTGGAATAAGTTTTGAATAAATTGTTTAGTCCAGAATGACTAACGATATCATTTTCGATTCTGAAATTAAAAATTATTATGTTAGACAGTTGTAAGTCATTCATGCATTCCAAACATTACGAAGATGATAGAACCAGCTGAAAAACATTTCCAATTAATAAGAGCCCTTACTACGTCATTCTGGGAAAACTAATTTTCATTTTTAGAATTATCTTTAACTCTTGAATACACTTACATTGTGTCTGGATGCCACATGAAGGAGCTGTACTTTTGACATATGTTGTAACACGCTGTGTTCGCCATCGATAGATACAGTACTGCAACGAATATGTTCCAACACCTGAATCTCAACAACCTTGGAGTAGAAAAAAAGGAACGAGAGTTTAAAGGTCGCTAGAAGTATCAAGAGCCCAAGGGCACTGTGATTCCTTGCGTAGAGGTATATGACAATACTACATCATATGATCAAGCAAGATTGGGCTCAAATAGTCCAAGTAGTTGTGGTCCTACATGTACCTATAAAGTAACCAACACTATAGCCAACACTTTTGTGATCACAAATTGTGATCGGATTTTTGATCAAAAGGCACTTTTGAGATATGAATATGGCGTCGAAAATGTAAGAAATATAAGGTCACCTACAAGCGGGTCAACAGATATGATAACATTGGTGACCTCAGATGACATGTCCGTTAAGTTTGAAAATGTTCCACCACCCCATTCACAACTTGTCCCAAAATATCAACCGTGTCACACCTTGGCACTGGGAGTTATTGCACTAAATGTCTGAAAATTAACTTTGACCTAATATAACTTCACACACAAAGGTCACCTGGGGTCAACCCATTGACATTTTTGATCGGTGAGACGTGTATATAGCATCAAAACTATAAAAATTCACACACTTTTTTTTTGGCCTATTTTTTCCCCCCAAAATACTAGTTTTTTAACATAAATTGACCTTTGGTGATCTCAACCTATTGACATTTATGATCAGAAGGTACCTTTAACATCTGAAAATAGCATCAAAACTGTAAAAATCCCCAAAACACTTAAAGGTCACCAGAGGTCAAATTGAGGTCAAGGGTCACCCAGATGCGGGTCGACAATTGGATTACATTGAAGCAACTCCCAACCCTAACAAACATTTCGTTCTCAAGTTATCGCAAAAATACTAGTTTTTTATCATTAATTGACCTTGCTGACCTATGAACACATAACCGTTATGTTTGGAAACGATCCCTTACCCCATTCACAACTACTCCCAAAATATCAACCATGTCGGACCCTGTCAATGGGAGTTACTGCTGTTTTTAATATATTGGTTTTTGGCATCTGACTGACCTTTGGTGACCTTTGCGAGCACCAAAAACAATAGGGTTCATCTACTCACTATGGGCCACCCACCCACTAAGTATGGTAATGATCGGTCATTCCCTTGTTGAGTTATCGTGCATACAAGCAAAGCGTCACACACACCAACCCACACGCACACACACGCAAACCTGAATGCATAGGTTCCTTTGCTTTTAGCAAGGAACCAAAAATAACATAATTTTGAAACACAATATAGTATAAAACTGCATTGGAGGAATCCACAGTGATGACTTAGCTATTCAATTGACAAGATTACAATCACTGTCTTCCATTTGGGTGACAAGACTGCTCTACTTTGTTTTGTTTTTTTTTTTATATATAAGAAAAATTAAAATATAACCAATTTCATTGCAATGGAAGTTTTTGATAACAATTTCATTCTGTCAATGAGAGATACACAACCGGATAAATATTTCATTGACCTGAAATAATCACCTTACTTTGTACAGAACGGCAAGACAATGGTATCATGGTAAAACATGTAATTAAAACGAAATATGGTATGAGAAAGCGTTGGAAAGTTCCATAAAGATTATGTAGCAATTATTTTGGCAGGAAAAAAATTGTCAGTCGCATGCGCAAAACGGAGGGTGTCCAATTTGGTGTGGCTGTGGTGGGCGGGGGTTCCTCATCTTCTTGGTCCATTTAGGTTAAGACGCATATTGACTGTAGTAATGTTATTACCCAGTGCTTAACCTTAAACAATTTCATGCGAATATTATGCAAATAGCCTAAGCACTTTATAACAATACCTTGTTTGAAAATCAGATATCGCCTATATCGATGTATCTCTATTGACATTAAAAACATGAAAAAAGTTACATCACTTTTACATTATACATATAACTTAATATAAAATATAGTTCCATGTTTCAAGAGAGTTCTCGTCGTGTTTTTGATTAAACACTACGTTGTAGATAATGTTATTTTAGATCATGTGAAAAACACTGAGAAAGACTTGATTTACCTCCCAGTGACCCGTTTGCAGATCCAGACGAAAGTCCTTGTCAAATGGACGCCACAAAACTGAAAGATAAACATATGGAATGAAGCAAATCATACAACATATTTATGCGTAAACTGATTATTGGCCTAGTTGAGCTTCCAATGAGCACATAAGCAGCAACATGTTCCATGCGATTACAAAAAAAACGCAAGGGTTGAATGCTGAACTAGTCTGTGCTTCTCTTTAAATAAAAATGCTTTTAACAAAATATTCGTAACTCTTGCAGTCTTTGGGAATGAAATAGAATCTTGAGATGGAAACTGTTTTTTTCAATCAATTTGCCATTTATGTGACATAAGCATATATTGACATTAACCAACATTAGTTTGATAGGTGTTAACAATACATCTACAGACAAAGACAAAAAAAAAAATCTTTTAAGAATAAGAAAAAGTGATGAAAAACGTGGTATATATTTAGACGTATTCAGTAAGTACTTTCTTTAGGATAACCCTATTTTACCATTAAGTGCCAGAGAATAAATCCAGTTCATGAAAGCAGATGAGAGAGAAACCGGCATAAGCCAACCCTCGAAGCTTTAAAATGAAAAGGAAGAAAAACGTCCATGTGTATCATACTGATGTTATAAATCAAAACAGTTAACTTTTTAAATCTAAATTAATGGTTTTGTTTCTCTAAGTAATATAAATCTCTATTCTGGTGAAAGATGAAATATGTAGATTTACCGAAATATTCATGACCTAGTTGTTGACTATGATGTAAGGTGAAACTCTTTTGCTTTTGCTTTTTTTACATACAAATCTTAAAGTGCTATAAATGTTGCGGATACTTGGAAGCAAAGTTAACCGGAGCGAACTGAAATAGAAAAGGTATTTAATGACTGAACGTAAACAATTAACCTTACAAAAACAGCTTAACTTCTCTGGTAAGGAATAGTGTTGATCGTCATTTATATCACGTATGCCCAATACCGATGCTTGAAAGAAAACTAGCTCATACATTATTTAAAATACTTTGTAAAGAACTTTAAAACTCAGTCCCGCAAGTTAAATATTTTAGAAGTTAATTTCTTATTGACAGTTATATACGAGGCACCACGAAAAAGTATGATATATTCATAAAGTGATGTAGCTTATTTCATCAATTATTGAGTAGTTTCCTTACCGTATTTCATTAAAATGTTGGCCTTTAATTACACATAGCAATATGTTAGCAATATCCTGATCTGTAATTGCATTGGAACCGTTGTTATCCACATCATGTATCTTTTGTAATGGCGGCATATTGGTTAGTTGTATCCCATTATTTAATATAATGGTTCCATTATCAGTCGTCTTAAACGACTTACTGAACAGTAAAGAGGATATCGGTACCTGTTAGGAAGGAAACAAAACGTTTTTATCTTCCTTGTTGAAAGCAAACCAGCAAAGACTTTTCTTTTGCATACCCAACATGGGATCTAATTATCTTTAGCAAGATATATTTATAGCATAAGCATAAACATGACGACATAATTATAAGAACGATAAAAGCCACACAAAAACAGAAGAATGATAATATCTTTACTATTAAAGCTATCGGAAGTGAAATTATATTATTGTTATTATTATTATTATTGGATTAAATTGACATTAAAATCGTTTTATATCAACGATTGTACTTGTTCCTCGTAACTTCGACCCTATACTTTCAACATATCATCTTCAAATTTCAACTATTTTCAAATAGACTACCCTTTTCTTTCGTAGTTGTTTTTTTTATTCTGCAGACATTTTGCTGCACACGCCGTAGTTTTGACAATATATGTGACAACTGTCCCTAGTTTTATTCTATTCTTTCACAATTAAATCTCTATATTATTTTTCTTTCTTGATAGACGAAGTTTTTATATTGACATTTAATGACAACTATTAAGACTTTTTCATAAAAAATCATGATTCTCACGGTGCATCTACTGTAGAATAATAGCAGTATTGGATCTGATTTAAGAGTCTGGAATAAGTATTGAATAACGGTTTAGTCCAAAATGACTAACGATATCATTTCCGTTTCTGAAATTAAAGTTATTATGTTAGACAGTTGTAAGTCATTCATGCATTCCAAACGTTACGACGATGATAGAACCAGCTGAAAAACATTTCCAATTAATAAAAGCCCTTACTTAGTCATTCTGGGAAACTTATTTTCGTTTTTAGAATTACCTTTAACTTTTGAATATGCTTACGTTATGTCTGTGTGCCACATGAAGGAGTTCTACAGTTGACCTCTGTTGTAACACGCTATGTTTGCCATCGATAGATACAGTACTGCAACGAATATTTTCCAACACCTGAATATCAACAACCTTAGCGTAGAACAAATAGAACGAGATGAAAAAAAAGTCGCATGATGTAAAAACAACAAATATGTGCAATTTAATTTGAGATATAAATGCAGAATCTACCTCGATGACTTAGTTATTCAACTGACAGCAGTACAATCATTGTCTACCCGTATTAATTTTAAATAAAAAAAAGATAAAACTACACCAATTTCATTGCTGCAGAAGATTGTATAACATAATTTTAGTGGCACTGAGTGATACACAACCGGATTAATATTTGTTGTTTATTCACCTGAATTTAATCAACTTAACCTATAGAGAACGGCAAGACAATGGTAGCATGGTAAAACAGGTAATTTTAACGAAATACGGTATGCAATAGCGTTGGGAAATTCCACAAATATTAAATAGCAATTATTTTGTCAGGATAACAATTGTCAGTGGCATTAGCAAAAGAGAAGGTGTACAAATTGATGTGGCCGGTGGTGGGGCTTCCATTTAGGTGAAATAGTCAGATGGGGATTTTGTTTTTAAATTCAAACGTATTAATTATCAAAAACTTTACGTTAGACTTACATAAAGACATACCATATATTCTATATCATCCTAAGAATGCACCATTTAAGTTAAACTTTTAACTGCGGTCACCAGAACCCTTACAGGAGAGCAGCATTTCACGACTCACCAACCACATTAATCATTAGAAAAATTGTCTGCAAAAAGCCGGACCATAAAGGTAAATAAAAAAGAATACACCGATTATGCTGTTGCCGATAACCAATAAAAAAATTACAAAACATATCTGTGTTTATTCTGGATTGTCTTCCGTATATGAGCTGTCGGAGTGTTACATAGTAACAGCACCCGCTTTTGCCAAAGTTCATTTTGTCACGATTCATTCCAAATGTGTTTATTTAGACCCATTGATAACAATGTCGAAAATATGGAGCATGGTAACAGCTGCTGACTTTAAAGTCTCAATGTGTGTTTGCTCAATTTAAACTTAGACCTTTCCAGCTTACTGGCCTAAAAGCTCAGTTAAAATGACACCGTTCTATGCTATTTTCATATTAATATTCATTATTTTTATGATTAATTTGTCGTTAAACAATTTTGAGCTGAATAAAATTGGGAAATATTTTTTAACCACTCCGTAGATTCTACAAACTTCAATCAAAATTTCCAAGCCACGCCTAACAGATCGTGAACCAATCATATCTCTATGTTTTGTTTACGATCGTTAGGCTATCTTACTTTCACTTTCTTAGCTAGCATGTGTTAGATCTCTCGAAAAGTATCTTTCTTTCAGTCTTACCGATGTAGCTCGCAAAATTGTGTCATTTCTTTACATTGAAATTATTAAACAAGTGTTTTCATACGTTTCCTCCATAGAAATGGGTCAAAAAGTAGACGATACGAGTATA
>KN888697.1:2912-25072 GCA_000934455.1 Apostichopus parvimensis | reverse complement strand
AGATAACATTGGTTATGGATATTACATGACGAAATAACGCTCTCAAACCCTTACCTCCCAGTGACCACTCTGAAGATCCAAATGAAAGTCAATGTCAAACGGACGCCAACGAACTACATGAAAAGATAAAGAGAGTAAAATACACATATTTATATTCTCACAATATATAGCTAAATACATACCGCTGCTGTATGCTGTTGAAAATCAGTTTAACATCTGATTTTGTTTTATCCGGAATTCATCTTAGATATTCTTTACTTACATATTTCATATTTGATAGTATTTCAATTTGAAAACATTACTTAATGAGATGAACAAACAATGTATATTCCCTCTGTCTCTAGACCCATTTATAATAACCTTATTACTCGTGTTAGTACTCTTCCTGTGGCTGTAGGCAAATGTAATCTTTATTTCAATATCACAGCCACCCAATGGGAGAATACTTTTCAAGCCCCGTTTCATTCTGTCAGAGATTCCAAGATGTCATATTTCCAATTTCGCTTCCTCCCTTGCATTATTGGAACAAACCACCTCCGCCATAAAATATGGCAAATGGATAACCTGTGATGTCACTTTTGTGGTCGCATCTGTTTGGGATTATCCTATTATTTCATTTTAGATTGCCCTCTATATCGAACTTCATTTTAGATGTAGAGCAAGCTATTTTTGGCAGTCAGTTTATATTTTTGAAGAGTGATATATGCTTCGGGTATCACTTTTCTGTGAATCACCCATATATAATTTTGCATCTCAATTACTTCATCTTTAGTAAAAATTGCAAACACGGAAATGAGATGTAGTTTTTTTTATATAAGTTAAAATTTGCTATTAAACTTGAGAAAGAACTCAAGCAAAGAGGAAAAAAGTTATTTCTTACGAGCAGTTAAAAGACGAATTTAGTAATTGCGCTGTACTGTTCAGTTAATTACAATGCATCATATCATTACCTATAAAAGATCTTTGACCTTATTGAATTCAAATATGTATCAATTGGCACAAGAATGTTACCAATAAAGATACCAAGCGTTGTACAAGAAAAGGAAAAAAAAAGAGATGAACAAACAAACATTTCATCAATTAATCTTGTCCATTCTCTTTCATTTACCTTGAATATTCCGAATCTTCATTATGTCTGTAAATGCCTCAGGTGACACAGAAGTTGGCAGCTGAAGTTGATCAAACCTCAAAATGAAAAAAGATTGATCATGATTGCTATAATTTTCCACGAAACAGATAATACGACCAGCCCCTTGCGATATTGTATTACTGTGTGTAAATATGCACGTAATTGAACCCAGAATTTTAAGTATATATGCTTACAAATAATATTATTCAAGTTTTTAGCTCGTGTTCTTTTCATTTAATCTGTAAATATGGGAAGTGTTCGCATTAGTTATCCCGCACTATCTGGCGGCCTTAAGATCATGGTTCACTGTCTTGTTCCTGTGATAATCGAAAATCTTCTGAAACTATTGCTATTAGTTTGCGGAGCCCAGTTTCTGTAATTTGTGTCTATCCAGCAACACCATACACATACAATATTAATAGTTTTTCTTGTCGACTTAGGGTTTGAGAAAAAAAAATGATATCATTTGTTCATGGAGAATATCCTCAAATGAAGAGATTGTATTGCGGAGAGTTGCCAACAAAGATCACGTAGCCAACAAGGTCTTAACTTTTTGTATCATGTTTGTTAGTTACATCAGTATTAAAAACCGTTAATATATGTTACAAAATGTTTTCAGCGAAACTGATGTACCATAGCATATGATTCCTCTCTTACAAGGTAGTGATATTCTGCGAAAACGTACAGTTTTTGTGAGTTTGGTCTGACTAGGGCGACAATTCTCTATGTTGATAAATACCATTGGTGAATACAACGCGCACACAAGGAACGTTTTGTACTTGCCTGCAATATCTATATGTGGCGTACTCGTAATCGATATAGGCTGGCATTGTAACTTACAACCATTTGGCGATATTGCGGAAAGAATGGGATTTATATGTGATTAAATAGTAGTTTCAGCAAACATATAAATAATGTCATTGCAAGACACAGTACAGTATGTGCTCCAACAGTAACAGAAATCTTTGCAAAGGCAAGGTAGCAATTCGCAATACGATGAATTTCGCTTTGCGGGATTCATATATCGTAGACGGTACTTACTTTACCTAGCCTATAAGTTAGAAGCAAAGCTATTGACCTAACATTATTGGGCCTTGAAGTAATAGTAGTGTAGTCAACTAGGATGTCGTTCAACATTTTCGTGAGATAAGACCTCCTTCAAATGAGTAGCTTGTTGTAAATTATTAAGTTAAATACGAAATGCTAATAATAAGGAATAGCAAAGGGTGCATGACTAAGTAAAGAACTTCATGTGCTTATCAATATATATGTGCGTAAGGTTACTTACATCAGCTCCTTAATACGTCCACATTTCAATCCGTAGTGAAACAAGTTCAAAATATCGTTATCTGTTACTGTCCCCGTATTGCCATATTGTGCATTACTTCCATCTATGTGTATCTTTTCTACAGTCGGAAGTTTTGGTAAAGGTATCCCGCTGTGCAATATGATAGTGTCACCTTCAAACTTGATGGAAGGGTAATCGAGGTGTAAACAAGATATTGGAATCTGTGACGGAGACAAGATTCGAAGTTAATATTTACGAACAAGACGGCAGTCTTATGACGTTTGGAATTTAAAGTAAGATTCTTTAGAGCAACACAAAGTGATACAATCGTAAAAACAGTCCACCACGGGGTATAATGCTGTAAAGTGCCAATACATTTGATATATCATAGTCCAATCACTCCAATGAACCTCGTTCAAATTCACCTGGCTGGTAAATATGGATGAGTAGTGTATTGGTCAATTACAATCTTCTTTTTACTTTTACTAAGAAGTTTCGGATTAAATGCTATCAACTAAATAACAAAGCTTCCTCAACACATGTTGACGTACCATATTCTTTGTCAATATTCTTCTACAAAGTAAGTATTGTATTGCAACCATATCCTTCAGAAGTGTGTATATTGTGTAGAGTAAACATGACATTTCGGAAATCAGTACAAATACTAAGTACTGCTAGTCAAGTTGGTACACTGTTGAGAAGATTACTGGCTACATCTTTCAAAGCAAGGAACAAACTTTGATCATTCATCTCTCCCAAACTTTGCTAATACGTATTACCTTAATGAAAAACATACGATTGCTTTCAATTTGTATTAGTAATTTCAGACGACTTAGCGTTAACCAGGAATTCTGTCGATGTGCTACTATATCAGTGACATCACTAATAAATCATCAACAAGTACAGTAGCATACGTTAATGACTGCGTAGCCATGCAATGTATGAAATTGTATTTTTTAAATATTGTACCAGTTTCCTCCTCTTTATTTGTGTAGTTTTATGTTTATAGAACAACTGCCCAATTACTGTTTTGACCATCCCATTGTAAATTATCGGCTACCGACACTACGTTGGCATTAATGATAACTGAGATTACATAATGTTAAAGCAGTAACTTACATGATTAACAAATTTCACCTGACATAAACGGCTTGCTGTTCCAGATTAAATTTAATCATCGAAACATTTAACTTTTCTTGAAAAATTTGGTATTTATTCTTAACCGTAAACTCTTTTTGAAATTCCAAAGCATTTAAACGTCATGCCTTTATGTTGAAGTATATATTCAATTTTCTCAATACATCATCAGATTGATTTGGTGTCAAATAATGAACGTGAACTAGAGTTTTAGCGCAATTTGGCACATGCAGATATTTTTCTAATCAGTTTAAATATACGACAACCCTTGCAATTTTCCTGACAAAAAACGCTGTATCTTCATTAGCTAGGAAAACCATCCTACTTCTTTAAAATATATTAAATATTTAAAGCGGTTTAAATCATATACTTTTCAATGACTGTCAATGGACTTGAGAATAAAGAAAAACAAAACCATTATAACAATAGTAAACAGTTCCTAACTGAGGTGTAGAAAAAAATTACCTAAACACTCATAGGCATATGAGTACAGTACACAAAATTGACTTATTTATGAAAGTCAATTCACTGCGCCATCAATTCCATCATTAGAAAGAAAAGTTATAATACACTTGAAGCCTTTGATACAAGGTCTCTCCATGTACAGTATGAAATGCCCATTTTTGTTCAGAAATGCAGAAAATTGGTTATTTAGGTTACTCTCTTTAAACTATAAGAGACTGTTTTTTATTAGTCAACTTACATCATTGTTAGATGCAATCTCCAGCAACTGTGTCGTCGATCTTTGAAGAAGAGCGCTGTCGCCTCTCTTTATCTTTACGTCTCCCGAGCAGAGATCTTTAACCGAATCCATAATGTCGTTGATGTCACCAGTTTGTTCCAGGATACAGAGGATGGCAAAAGTATCACCACCTGGTAAACTCTTCAAATAGTTGATGAGTTTCTTTCCAGCATCGGGATCCAGACCACAGGCGAATCTAAAGAGATACTGAAGATCAAATGGATCTAAGAACGTGAGTGTATCTTCGATACCGTATGCGTTCTTTACAAGAGTGACAAGGTGGTGGGCTGCATACCATTCACAGAATAGCTTATGATAGAAACGGACCTCCGTTGTAAACAACACATTGTCTCCAGTAGAATCATCGCTCACTACATCTTCTTCGACCAAAATGCCAATTAACATATGCTGGTCATATGATTTTGGCCCAACTCTTCGACGAAATTCAGTCTTAATCCATGACAATTGTTGGTTTGCCTTGTTTAATCCTTCGAAAGCTATTTTGTCTAGCTCATGATGTTTCATTTTATGATGATGGAACTTCAACTTGTCTCTAATGTTTTTAAATTTCCGTTTCAGATGGTCGATAAAACATCTAATCATGTGTTTGAAGAACTGTGTGACTGATTTGAATGTCTTGAAGTCTCTCTCATCATGAGCCATGTGGGCAAACATCACAAATATGAGAGGCACCTGGCAAAGATCAGCAAGGATGGAGTTTTCGTAGAGCCGTTGTTTTATTTTTTCCACTGCCTCATGGTTGTTACCTACTACGGCCTTGCGGATGTACTCATCCCTAGCTTTGTCATCGAACCCTGTTAGTTTGGCCCTCTTAGTTTCTTTTCTAAGATATTCTGGAAGATATCTTGTCGTTAAGCTGACATCAAAGTCTGCAAACAGTTCCATCTTGATGATCTTGTGTACATCATCATTACCATTGCTACCCCTGCCAGGATACTCATCATATCCATCCAATGTAATGTGGACGGACGAGCAACTTTTAATAATATTTTCAATATCATGTTTGCTAACACGGGGTTCATGGAAGAGAAGAAATGACTTAATCGCCCAAAAGAGATGCTTTACTCTTCCAAGTTGTCTTAGCCGAAGAAGAATTAGTATTTCTACATTGTTCATCGGGGAATCCGATACGTCATTGCACCAATCATAGGCCAGCTGAAGGGTTAGCGTCGACTTACCATACCCGGGCTCTCCTTGTATAATGCGTCTCTTGGCTTTACACCGGAAGTCAGTATAAACACTTTTGTAAGATTCCAAGCGCTCCCATGATCCTCTGGTGCCTAGCGTTAGCTCTGGTGCCAGACAAACTTCAATGCTCCCTTCTACAAAGATCTTGTCCACACAATAAAGTCTATCTTTAACATATGGTAGCGGTTGAATCGCATCATATTGATCTTTATATGTCTTTTTGAGACCTTCTATCAGGAATATTTTCTTCTCTGAAGACAAAAAGTAACAACGTGTAAATGTTCCACGTATGACTAAAATTTATGAACAATAAGTTAATGGCACACATGGGAACACGTAAATCTCATGTTTATTCGTTACTGATAATACAGTTTTGTTACTGTTCTGTGTTATTAAGACAACAGAGGGGGGGGGTTACATTTTTTACCAAAAGAAAGTAAAGATTCACAAATGACAATGTCAGAGTTAAAGGCATCTACCTTGAAGTTCAGGAGTCAGCTCCATTGTCACGTGATTTACTTCAGACAGTCTACGAAGCGTGAAGGGGTCGTGTCGGAACAGCTCCTGCCCATCGTTTCGGTGGATGTGTTTTTCTTTCTTAAAAATATGAGAAAAATAGGGAATCTAAATAACTACATTATTCTGTTAACTGTCAAATGATATACTACATTGTTTTGTTGTTGCATATGGATGGTTCAATGTTTTATTAATAACCAGACAGCCAAACTGCTGTGTGGTTTCAATTATGCTACATCATTGCTACATGAATAATCGTATTTGAATGTGACACATTAGGCTGTAGGTTATAGCCAGGATGAACAGCATGTACTTCAATCTTAGTAGAACAGCAAAAAGCATTGAGAAATAACAACGTAATATTCAAATTGGCACCTGAAGACCGAGATGAAAACTGTTCTTGTATTCAACATACAGATTGATCGCTACCAAAGACAACTGGCTTTCTCCACTCTTTGTGTTACACCTACAAGCCGTACATTAAGCAGGCGCCAGGCAAATTCACCCCCCCCCCTAGTCCCCAAGATGTTGTGTCTGGTTTGCCTCTAAAACATCAAACCAGGCAACAGTTCATTTTCGTAAACAGCACCTGGTCATTTCCCCAACCTTACAACATCCAAACCTGAAGTTTTTATTTGGCACTGAATCTTGACAATTGTGAAATACACCGGAAATGTTAACAATGGAAGCAAAGATATAAAATAGATTATTCAAATTAATATCAGACAATCCAACACATTAAGCATGTACAAACAGTACAACGTTTCATTACACACCTCTGTGCACAGGCATGTATGCAGCAACGTAAGTTACCGACACACTTAAGTCAATGGAGATTTAGTCGAGACTTCTTGATTCATATCTACGGATGACATTTAGCTAATTTCCAATTGCCAATTGCCTCTCCTATTCTAATGTAATCTCATAGGCTGTGGGAGATACAATAGATTATAAAACAAGGTTTCCACAAGTTGACCACTGGAGACATTTGACCTCAGCAAAAAATATGATTCTTGTACTAAACGTATCACAACTACTGTACATACTTAAATAAGAGGTTAGTCCAAGCTTTCCTTCTTGAAATATCATGTTTACGATGTTTCACAATTTGACCCCTGGTGACCCTAATGACCTTTGACCTCCACAAAAATCAATAGGTATCTTGAACTTAATGTGACACAACTACTTTACATACTAAATATGAGATTGGTCCAAGCTTCCCTTCTGGAGATATCGTCTCTTCAAGGTTTCACAATTTGACCCCTAGTGACCCCTAATGACAAACAATAGGCCTTTACTACTCAATGTGGTACTTTTACACACCAAATATGATATTGGTCCAAGCTTCCCTTCTTGAGATATCGTGTTTCCAAACATGGCTTCACACACATGTGTACACACGCACACTCATCAGCCTGCATGACTACAAAGGTTACAATTATCATCGAAACCAAAAATCTGCTGGGAAAGAATATTTTATTCCTAGGAGGTGCAATGATTTTACATGAAAAGTAGATATCAAGACAATTTCAGCTCAATACCCCTATGATGCCAAACTATATGCTGTGTGTAACAATCATGGACAATATACATGGGCTTTAGTTACTTAAGCACAGATAATTTAATATTTCAAGCGTCTATCCACTGGAATATCTCTTACAAGAGAGTTAAAGAAGTCAAAAGGGTTAATCTTATGGGTCATTCCATATCATATTCCATATCAAATTACCAAATTTTGGAGTATGTTGTACATCTTTTGAAATTTCCCAAATTTATTGTATGCTTGAAATACCATAAAATATGCATATTCTGAAAATTTCAGTTGCATTGCCTCAAAATTGGCTGATTTATCAAGTTTTGAAATTCTATAATTTGTCGCCACTGTGGCATTTTCTTGATTTTTGAGGTCTCATTTCTCAGGAATTAAGCATCCTACTACCTTTCTATTACAGATACCTATAGAGTCTATCTCATATAAATGGTTAATAAATTCTACGGTGGCGGCAAATTGCAGAATTTCAAAACAGGAACTTTTTGGAGTGGGTCCAGCAATAGCTATCCGTGATTTGACACGGAACGACCCTTATGTTAAACTGCCATGTTGTGGAACTTATAAAGAAAAGTAAATGGTCTGAAACTGACTTACGATTTGCTCTTCATGTCTTCATCTAATCCTTGATCCTGTTTCTACGAGTTCATCTGCAGGTTTGTCCACCTGTCAATTTGTTAAGAAAATTCCTGTAATTAGCCTTGTGTTTAGCAATGAACTTCAACCACATAGAAAGTTTCTCTCATTGTGTGCCATATGTTATAAGAAGGTGCAATTCGATGTTCAATACACTTTCCTAAAATCATCATAACGGTGAGAATAGAAAACAAATTTAGTACAGCAAAATCCCAATACCAAATGTATGCATACTGTACCATACAACGTATGATTTTCCTAAAAGGAATTCTTTGGCAGTCTATTGGAAAAATGAAAACATCCATAATTTGTTCATAACCACAGTCCTAGTTCCGGATTTTTTATCCTATGATTCAGGAGAAGTGAAGTTTTGAACCTCACGCCAACTTCATCTAATATATTTTGAACAGTGGAGAACGATAAGCTCTGTGACGTCATGGCAGCACTTCGTTTCAGGAGCTGCAGAGACACTATCATTACTAAGCTACACTGTAGCGAGGAAAGGTAACATCTCTGAAAGTAAAATAGTGATTTAGATGAAACATTCCTGGTGAAATTGCAAGTTAGCAATCTTTTGGAGACTGAAAACGTTCCACAATTCCCTAACTACCTGTTTCTTCATAATATGTTGTTCCGATATTTGTTATTTGAGACATTTCTTGAATCACAGCCGTACAGGATTACAGTACAACTTCCTGTGTGTTATATCAAGGCCAAGCTTAGAGTGAGATCTGATCAATTCTGACCAATGTGCCGCACAGACGTCACTTCTCGACATAAGTCAGTGTTAGATTCAAATTTTCTGGCAGGACGGACCAACATTATCACAGAAACTAAAATTCACCACAGGGCAAGGCTTAAGGCGACTGAAAGACAAAAATGATATGACCGGAAGGACTGGATCCCATTTTCACTAAAAAATTCTTTCAACGGTATATCATTTAAAAACAGACATGGGCTTTCAGTATATCTCTCTGGTAGGCTTTTCCACATTGACCTGAAAAATGTTCATTGTCGTCTGGCCAAATCTTATGATCTTGTAGCTTCTTGAGCGCCCACCTGTTACGTTGAGCGCCGTATTACGGGGAAGTGATTTACGATTCACACTACTGTACACAGTCGGAGATCTGACCTAGTGACTTCCAATTGTGCATATTATTACTTAACATGACCGGCCTTATGACATGCGATATAAGCATGAATTCCCCGTCAGCATCAGGGGAGAAAACTACAAATTCTCGGGCGAGGCATATTGGCTAGGCTATGTGGAAAGAATAAATTTAGTAAGTGGAATCAATGTTGAGAAAATATTTAAAGGAGAAAAGACACGTTAAGGGAGAAAAAATAACGAATTTGGTTAAGGAAACTAACATACTTTATTCAAGGGAGACTCTGACGGCATATTTTCTTTGTATAGTTAGCTGAAGAAAGTTGTGTCAGTAATGTATGAAAGAAAATAGGAAATGTGACGGGGTACCTTATTTGTGTATCTGTTCAGTGATCGGAAGATAAATAGTGTTTGTGAAAAGGCTGGATAGTATGCATAGGACTGTATGAGAACATGGGGTCATTTACATGCGTGATATTCAATGTGATCATGGGAAGATCAATTGAGTTTCTGATGTTTAGGTGTATAGTATTCATTGTGGGATGAAGCCATCCGCACCAACAAAGATCTTGTAGGTATGTCTCATCAATCATGTTTTTTTTAAATACTATATCACTTGTATTACTGGTCATGATTGCAGTTTCTCATTGTCTTTTATGTACACATGAATTAATATTTACACACTGAATTTCAGGATAGCACTGCTACCTGAACCAAATCACAGGAAAGAAGGTACCATTTTATGAAACTGTTACAACCGTACACAAAGAGGCAACCTTTGTTGCTGGCGT
Source organism: Apostichopus parvimensis (assembly GCA_000934455.1). Lineage (NCBI taxonomy): Eukaryota > Metazoa > Echinodermata > Holothuroidea > Aspidochirotida > Stichopodidae > Apostichopus > Apostichopus parvimensis. The sequence continues at coordinate 14,967 of KN888697.1, read as the reverse complement.
CGGAAGGAAAACCGAGGAGGGTCCAAAATGGGCACAGGATCAATGCAGTCTCGACTACAGCAGTAATGGAAAGGGTTCGATGTGGTTTGCGAACGAATGCGAGACTCCTCAAGGCCTGTTTTGAACATGGACATAGAACAACAATTTAGATAGCCATAGTCAGCTGGACAGATCTGGCATTTTTCAGGAACTGACTCCTCGTCTGTCCTCATGGGGAAAACTCTATTAAGCGTTTCCTTGTTAATGTTTTCAAGGTTTCTTCCTCCTATGCCAAAACACAAGGACTCTAGTTACAAGTAAAAGAAACTCACCTTTTTATTTTCCACTCCAAGCATTGCTTAATGATAAGTATTGTGTACAAGAATCCCTAACTATATTCTTGTACCATTATTCAAGAGACTGGAAACTATTATAATACGTATTATAATAGTTTCCAGTCTCTTGAATAATGAGTACTCACTGATCTTAAAAAACTACTCAAACATCTATTCACAGCCTTCCCACCAAATACTTCATATCTATGCCAAATCTACAGTAATTACAGGGAAAAACATCAATTATATGCAGGCCTACCCACGCTGATATTGATAGAACTCAGACCAAACTACCTAGGCCTAATCTTTAATACTTTCAACAATGCCTTCCATACCTACCAGCTTTTACTCTTTCCACATAGTCTAGATATGCCTTCCTCGGTTCCTCCCCTAAAACAATACTTTCCTCCCTAAATCATTTACTAGAGTTTCTTTCATTACAAAAAAAATTCTTCCCACATTGCCCCCAAGTCCCTTGAAAATATGTTACCTTCTTCACCAAAATCTCATAAAAATTTACTTCAGTTCTATCATTACCTAAATAAACTCCTTCAACTTAGCCTAGCCAATATGCCCTCTCTCTTTCCGCTCCTGAGAAACATTAGTTTCCTCCCCTGAAACTTTAGATTAAGGGGCGGAAACCAACGTTTTCTAGGGCTGGAAACTGACACAGTAACATGTTAGGAAATTAATGGAAGCCCTAGCGCCATCAGTGATGGGGTCAGTACCTGCAGAATACTATTGATTTCAGCGCACTGCTACTACAGTAGCATGGGCACTTCGTATTCCGGACACCTAAGCCTTAAAACACCCCAAAACTATATCTATTTGGTATAAATCACCTGAAAATATACTTGATATGGTGGGAGAAGTATGTTATAGTACGATACACGGCCAAACTTTCTTTCCTGCAAACTGTTTTCACGTTGTATTCCACGAAGATTCTTGTGATTGTGGAACTGGTATTTCTTTGCTCGAGTATTGCGAATATTCGGACACCCGGCCTACAGTGTGGCGCTGGTGATAAAATTGGTGGCGCAGTTGCTCTTTCAGTAATTATAACAGACTTCATAGATCTCCGTCATTTTATTGACAAATATGTAAGTATTTACTTGCACACGGGTCATTTTGGAGAGAAAATAACTGTAGCTTTGTACTTGTTGGTGAAATTTGGCTCTTCCTGTAGGGTCTCATGCATTTCTTAGGGGTGTCCGAAATTCGCAGTGTTCCGAAATTAGCAATACTGACTATACATCTTCATTAATTATTCTTATTTCATGGTACTGGGGAACATTATCACTGCATCAGTGTCACTAAATAACATGGTAGTCTGCGCGAAATATGTGCATTGATGATACTACTACTAGCATACTAATAGTATTATTAGTATAGTGAAGGCTTCATAATTGACGCACCCTCGTAATTGACGCAGCTTCAAATATTACTAGCAGCAATACAGCAGGCCACCTAAACTTTTTGCAGTCAAGCAGAATTACATATTTCATGAGCTTGAATCCATATCAGCAATTTGCTGACCAAATTGTGGTTTTTCTTAAGCTTTTAACACCCCCCCCCCCTGTTTTGCACGAATTTTGAGCGTTTAGAAATCTAAACCCTAAAAATAACCAACATTACCTCAATATGATAACACTACTCTCTGGAACCTGACCTGTAGAGGCTCAGAGCATAGCAAACAGCATCTAAAGTCAATGGATGTATCATAAGGCCTACACTACAGTTAGCTTGAATGTGTCAATTTAGGGGTATGAAAGAACTTTCTGCTCAATTGTACGATGCATAAGCACAGAACCTTAAATATTTTGAGATCATTACATATCTGAGGAACGACACATCTGAAAAACACATACAGTTGAGTGATTTGGATTTTACCCTGATAGACATCGTTGATCAAAACCTTAAGTGCGTCAGTGCGACAACATTGAATGGGAATTCTCAGTTTAGCGTGCAAAATGTGTACATAGTGCGGGTGAAAGTATAGGCTCTAAAAATTTCATCGCAGTTTCTCTAAGCTTGCGAGTATGAGACTAAAATCAATTCTGAAATCACACCAAGATGAGATGCCCTGATTAGTTTGTTACCTACTTGACTGAGATACCTCTTTTGTCAACTTCAGAAGGAATAACATCTTGAGACGGCCAGCCACAGTTCACGAATAACCACATCCATCCTTGCGTTTGCTAAGTTGACGGCCATGTTTCGATTTGAAGTTAGCATACTTGTTGGAAGCGATAGCTTTCCATAAAGGTGGCACACCACAATTAGCGTATAGTGTTTATCCGCTTGAAAATTTAACCATAGTCAGAAAAAAAGAGTTACAATGACCTAAGGTAATACTTGTTTTAGCATATTTTCAGTTGTCATCATTGTTTTTGCTGCCTTTATGTGAAACAGCATAAGTTATTCATCAAAGCTCTGCGAGAGTTCGCTTTCGGGAACACAATACAAGAGGAGAAATGAGTTTTTGTCTTCTCTTATCGTACTATATCTCTTCAAAAGGTTAATTTTTTTTATGATAACCCAAGCCATTAACTACATGTATCATATGCTGGGTACTGGGTAGGACATGTCAGTTGAAAACTTCTATCTATGCTCTAGCGGCCTTGGAAAGTGACGAGTTTATAGTGTGTAGTCTTAAGTTTGGGAGCAATTAATTGTAGTGCAATACCTGTAATAATTCACTGTACGACTTGAGAGCAACACTGCTCTGAAATGACTAGGAGCGCGAAATGTGACAAAATATCAATTGAAGATACTATACGATTTTTAAGGGATTTTAGTTTGAATGATATTGATAAACCCAAATGTGAGGCGTTCTATGATAAATTTTTTGCCGTCATCCTTTCTAATCTTCTGATGATTAAGTGAAATCGGGAGATACATATATGTTATGACGGCAATGAAGTGATAACTTTGAAGTAAAGTAATTCATTTTTATAAATAAAGGATAACGGATACAGAAGTAAAAGATATGAGTTTCTATTATTAGTAGTTTGTGTGGCATTTGCATTTCCTTAACAGAAAACTTTTGAAAATCTGACAAAATTCACATGAGTGTCTATGACGTGTGAATCTCTGTAATAGTATTGGTCAGGTTAATCCTTTAATTGATCTCGTCCAATTTATCTAAATTTGGATCAATGAGACTAGTCCATCATGACTACCACGTACATGACTGGTGAACTTTTACATCCTCCTTATTTCCTCACTAAATCATTTGCACCCATGCTAAAGGCCTTGCTTTTAAGCCCTTGTTTGTGAGATTACGAGATGGTACACCCGATAGCATGGATTAGCGTAGGTAAGCAGATAGGGAATACTGATCTTGCATTGGGGTTTAGTAACGGTTAGGCTAAGAAGCCTTCAAATCAGTTTCAATAACTCCAATAAATGATTAAAAAGGTCAAGATGATTATCTTTATTTATTCTCCCATAGTCCTTGAATAAGTGATTTGAAAAACAAAATGAGTTCTCTCAGGTAACTTACAATGTCGTCATGTAAAAAAAGATTATTATAAAACATACTGGTAAACATCACCACTTTAAAAATATTACTATTGCTGTAATTAATTAAATGCTTCAAAGAACCAATCACAAGTGAAGTCAACATGTTTCCAGTAAGCTCGGTCTAAAGTGCACGCATGTTTCCTGACATTAAAAGCATTTGCCTAGAGTATCATTGTTCTAAAAGACTTAAATGTAGGTATTACAAAATACAAATTCTTAGCCTTTTCTTTAAATACAAAGTAAAAAACTGGAGTTAATACGTTCCAAGGATGCAGAAAACGAAGTTAGCTTTAAGAAACTTAAATGTATTGCATGCCATAACATGACATTGTCTTAAAGAGAGAGTCAAAGTGTATATAACCATAGTAGATGCAAGCGAGATCTCATGAAGTTTTAATATACAATATATAACTGCATTGGCAATTATAGTAAATTGCCTAAAATATCAAACATATCAAAATTGATTACAAATACAAAATGAACGTACACCAACGCATTTTTTTCTAAAGGGCAGGGATTGAGATCAGAACCAGAAAGCCATTGTGAAACAAAATGATGACTTTTCACGACACAATAAGTTGGCACAAAAGGCCTGCCATAGTTAATACATAATATGTATCAGTTCATGGACCAAAATAATATCCTATAAGATGAAAAAGCTTCATATAGCCTCCTACTAACAAAAAGAAACATAATTGTAAACAAGTTAACAAATTGAGGTCTAATATGTTGTGTTTTGTGTGTGTGAGTGTTATTCCAGATGTAATATTGTAGTTTCTTGGGGGATTTTTTGAAATTGCAATGCAAATATAAAGTGAGTTTGGTACATTTATGCTTAAACAGTACAACAAAGTTCTACCTTCCAACTTTCATGAGATTCATAAGAATAATATTAGAAGTCGAATTGTATCAGCCATAAACTTGCTCGGCTGCTTCATTCTCTTCTTGAGACTTGTTAAATTTGTTAAATTTAAATTGTTTACTGAACACTTTTACAAATTACACAAAGTGTTTGATCTCTTTACCATTTCTAAGTAGCTGATAATGGATTCTCTTCTTGATCATTTTTCCCTATAATAAGACCTCGAATAAGCTATGTTGTAATCAAATCTCCACCACATCAATAAAGTCGTTGGTAATGACGTATTAGTGTAATTTCATGTACCACAAACTTTAATTTTATTCTTTATACCTTCTCTACTTAAGTTACGAATGTAATGAGTGTAAGTTACGTATATAAAGAGTGGAACTAAAAATTTCAATGTAAAATGTCAATGAAGTGCATTGGTAATAATTTAAAACAAAATTTGAACTGCAAACTTGTAAGCAATGGTTATATCGAATGAAAATGGGTGTGATTCCTGCATGGCCGCACGATATGCATGGTACCCGTTTGCAAATGTGCCCTTTAATACGACTGTTCTGCCATTCACGTAAATGATATTTATTATCACCTATCGAGCAGGTAGTCCTGTTTTCAGTACTTATTCATTTTCACAGGGATTCAGTTTACACTGTACTACACATGTTATTGTTTATACTTCATTAAGCAAGCCACCTGTGACTCTTCTTATCTTCGCTCTGCTGCCTTTTCTGTGGTCAGATCAGTTTGAGCAAACTGTAACTTTATAGCACAGGAAGAGTTGGTGATAAACATTCCTCCTTGACCACACATGAGGAGGGTTTCAGGGTAATTGGAGATTCACACTTATTTCTCTTCACAGAGACCTGTGTTGTTTTTTACTATAGACATCATTCTGTTTTTAGCATTGTAGTAGGCAACACTGTATCCGCCTTACATACCGTACACAGTTTCAGTAGCTAACGTTTTCGACCTGGCTCATTTATAATCTGTAAGTTTTTCTCTTTGTCTTATTTCTTAGGTTAATTATTGTACAACCTTGCCTAGTAGGCACATGTCAGTTAGTTGATTGTTAATTAGTCTTAATTAATATAATTGTTTTCCAATTAAGAAGTATTTACCTTGATTGCAGGTTTGCACATAATATGTTGTTTATTGAATATGGGCGACTCCATATAACTTTATATATTTACTTGTGACTTGAATAAGTTAATATTCATTTAGATATACTTGGGTTTTAATTACCTTAACCCTCTGTTCAAGTATGTTTATGCTCCCATATTCATGTCCCTATCTGAGTTGCGTAATACCTACGTTACGTAATTGGCATCCGTTTGGATGGATTGTTGTTACTAATTATTCATAATAGTTTTTGCTCATTTGTTACTCTATTTCGATCTTTAGTAAACTTTATTAATTATTCTTCTTAAGACAAGTTAAGAGAATTAATTTATACTCCAGAGTTATTCGACTCTCATCCTTTTTGACACACATAATTTCAGTGTAAAATATTGTACTGTGGTGAGCTTCATTTGGCCTATGGCAAGTTCAAAGTTCACCGTTATAATCTTTCTTTTAAATCATTCGTAGTGTTGTATTTTGCATCATTGTTATTCAAGTTTATCATATCCTTTTATTTCAGTTTTACCGCGATAACATGAATGAGGAAAATCAATACAGTTTACAGAAACGTACTCCTGTCTTTTTCTCATCATTTCGCTGGTTAGCTAGCTGTCTAGTGTCGCATATCTAGACGCGTCTGCGAGGGCAGCACAACGACTGCCATAACAGTTTACCTGCCTCGAGCATTTTAATAGGCTCTCGCAGTAGATCACAGGAAATTTGAGCTGTGTTAGTGACTTTTCCACGCTCGTTTCCTTTGCTAGGCTTGGCAAATAGATTACGTAAAACACAAGCTTACGTTCCAGACTAATAACCTTGAAAGGTGAAGAAGTGGGCAGTGACGAAAAATGAACTGCATTCTTACTTAAGGGCGGTTTTTCAAATGCATAGCTTCTGTCTAGCGACCCCAGAAGAAATGTCAATATAGGAATCATTAACTAATTAAGGCAGGGTACCTCAGTTTCTATATCGCAGGAGTTGTGATGCTGAGGTGACTGGTTCAAATCCGTTCCATAGAAATTGTTATTTGCTCTTTTCCATCAATATGAGCATGTGTGATGGTTTCACTACTCAATGTACTTGAACATTATACCTACTTAATCTAATCCAAGAATGTTGCACTTATTTTGTCATTTACTTCAATCGTTCATTCAGTACCAATGTTATAAGATCGTCGTTGATTCCTGTACTGATTTATACTGATGTGGCTGATTTATACTGATGTGGCAGCTACGTGGCTGATTTATGCTGATGTGGCTGATTTATACTGATGTGGCAGCTACGTGGCTGATTTATGCTGATGTGGCAGTTAGAAGTGGCGTCAGTGTATCATCATCTGGTACCTTCAGTTTCCTTACTCTAGCCTTTTGACAGTCTGTACCCCTGCAGCAAAATAAATTGCAACCGTTGCAACGAAATGTGAACATAGATCTACGTTACAACGCAAATAAAGTTTAACATTGTTTACCCAATTCCATTCAAAGTCATACAGTATTTACTTTGCTGGTTTGAACATGCTGCAGTTACGTCATCAATAATTCTTTCTTAAAAAGATATTGTTATGTAATATATATGTATATATATATATCAATTACGTATGACCTTCACTGCATCCTATTTGATATACACAACCTACATACAAGTGTATATCCTTTGTTTATCTGAAACCCATAAGTAGTATATATCATGCTACCTCATGGGGGAGAGTAGGGGAGGGGGGTTTGAAGTAGCATGATGTATACTACTCCCTTATTGGTCAAGCCTGTCTATAGAAAAACAGTCCTCAAATTCACTCAAGCATTAATTATTCGTTACTGGCATAAACTACCCCAAATACTGCCATAAAGATTCATCCTTGAGTGCACCTATTTAATTGACCAGTCACCTATATGATTGTAAACACAAGTGTACTAGTGGCCAGTACTACTTTCCGGTGTGCGATGACAAGTTTGGCTTGACACTGAAATAGTACACTGTGTGTTTAATCGTAAATTTTGTGCAGAAGAGCGTTCAGTATGGCTAGCATTACCAACTCAGGTAGATATTCAATCTTCCCTGTTTTTGGCCAAAAACAGGGGGTTTGGGTGGTATTTGCTATAGGCAGGGATGATCGTAATGATGGGGGTTTGTGTATGTTAAACTCAATAAATCACAAATCGTACAAAAAAATACACATAAAAAATACTTACTTCCATACTTCCCGGAATTCGCTAACCTGTACAAAAAGAAGTCAATCATTAATGATAGCTGTAATTTTATTGTATGACAAAATAATTCAAGTTTCAAAAGTATGGCTGTTAGGGATTTGTGAAATCGCTTTGTCAATCAAATGAGATTAGACAACATGGAGCAATCAACTTAATGTTACCCTTAACATTGCTTTTTCATAGTAATATGATTTAATAGTGTAACATTAAGAAGCCAATTGTTTGTTATGTCTTTGTATTTATGTAATCTATTCTTTTGTGTTCAAGGTGCACACAGCAACCACCTTTTTTTAAATCGTTCCTTTCAAACATTATATTTCTATACATGCCAGAAAATGTTCCGATTATTTTGCAGGTTAAAGATAAATCTCCTCCATTACATTGTTCATCGAGATTAAACCAATGATTGTGTGTATTGTAATACATTATACTTCACTACCTACCTCCTTGCTGTAAACTTCATCTGTCACATCCAGCGTACGATCATCATACTATAAGTTAGATACAATAGGAAGGTTTATGAGCTTTACCAATATGACGTCACAAAATCACTCCAACAGTGATGAGGTGAATCAAGAATTAATTTCTTTTCAATTCAAACAAAGAAGGAAATATGCTACAAAGAAAATGTTACTCTGGGATGAATATCAGAGATGCTTGGGATCAAAGTAATATCAATAATATCTGTCATGTGACACTTTGACGACGTTAATATTCAAACTGCAATAAGGAGCATGTATCTGGTAATTTACAGGAACAAAGGTGACAAGAATGAATGATCTATCAACTGTTCTTTGTTGCCTCTTAATCTTTTTGATATTTATGTAACGGTATCGTAGACTGACGCTGATCAAAAGTTAATGCAAAGACTTTACGATACTGGACACACACACAGCAGCAGTTGTAACTGACAGTGTGAAGCAATTGATTCTGGATTCGAAAACTCAACTGTACTACAGTAGATAATTGCATGAGGTTTTCATCTACTACTTTTAGGCAAGATGCACAACAAGGTACTGGAATCAATGTTAAATCCATGTACTGAAGTGACCAGCAAAGAAAACATGAAAAGAAACCGGTTAAACATTTTTTCATCTACCCCTGAACTGTTAATTGAAATACAATCAATCGATACGAACACTGGTCAAAGTATGGTTACACAGACATGATGTTATTCTGTTTAATGTTCTTTGTTACTTGATTCATTCATGTGTTTTCACCTCAACAATCTGACCAAAACATGTCGTATTAATTGTTCCTTTTCTTTAATCGTTCCATTTTGAAAATCATTTAACAGTCGTTGGTGAGTTCTTCGAATACATTAATACTTCTTTCCAGATAATAAGATAACCAGTTCTGAAGCAATTGGTTAGTGGAACATGTTTAAATAAGTTCTTAATACTCACCATCCATCGACCAGATTCAAGGTTGAGGTCGTACATTCTGCCACTATCGTACGGTAACCAAGTGACTAAAATGAAAGAGGTTACAATGCCATGATTACAAAATAAATTTCACTCCCAGACATCCCAATGACCTACACTACAGTCACATAAGCCTTGAGCAATGTGTTGTGAAGAGACTTTACAAGGATCTGATGCGCCCAGCTGTTTTACACAATTACATTAAAGTGGCCACGAAAATGTCAACGTCCTGTCTTTTTGGGATCCATCTAAGCATGTTCTCTAGAACATATATCAACCATTCTGCCAGCTAAAAACTTAATTTTACCAGTCGAAAATTGAGAATTAGGAAAGTTTTTGGGCTTGAGGGTGGACCAGAGGTGTAGTGTATCAGTTCAAGCCTAATTGATCTGGAAGCCAAAATATCCATATCTCCAATGATATTTGACAGAAAGTCATAAAGACCAATGGAGGCAGCAGAACTCTTGAATGTTTAGACTTTGTTTCTTCAGCAGCAGGTGGTTTGTTTTACAATCTTTCTTCAGAAACTCAGCAGTACACCCTGTTAATGGTCTTCAATTGTTTTAATGCGTGTGATGCTGTGTTTCAAGTTGCGCGTCATTGTTGTAGGTGTTGTCGGACGTGGGTAACATTGTTGCATGTGAGTTGCGTCGTGCAATGTTTCTTGGTTTAAATTAATCTTTATTCTATTTGCTTCTGGCTTATTCTAACACGATTGATAGCGATGGACATGCATTTGTTTTGTAGGCTTAAAGCCAAAAATTTCATGTAAGTTGTTTTTCTTTAAACCTCCTTTGATGTCACAAATTACATTAGTGTAATTTAAGAATGATAATGTCTATGGCAAGTACAGTTTCACTTTTATGTCATATAACACAATGATTGTTGTTAATGTTGGTTTAGTCACAGGCATGTTGAGATTGTCCAGAATGACTGTCTAGAACTGATATTGAATCAACTTTGTTCAATGATTTAAGATTTGAACTACGTTGTGCGAATTTTTGGCTCTGTGACTGTTTAAAATAAATTGCTGTGAGATTTAAACACCCTTTGGAATATAATCTTTTTAACTACTTATTTTGACCCATCCCAATCACCCCAACAGAAAATGGTTTTCTTGGAATACAAATAGGAAATATTATTGCCATAACAGACTGACCCAGCATATTCCAGATATAAATTGGGGCACTGAGATTTTTCACAAGAAGATGTAACCCATCCCTTCTGAAGCTAAACTGATAGCTTATTACTACACAAGGGCAATGAAGGGGGTGTTTATTTAGATGATACAGCAAAACCTCTTCGTCTATTGCGACTTCAGTGTAGTAACGATAATACTAGTACTAGTGCTCGGCCACGCTTCCTCCAAAGGATCGCCACTTGTCCAACTGGAGGTTTCCTGTTCCCCGATCTGGTCTTCTGAGTTTTTAATGTGGATTACTTGACAGAAGAACGACTCGTTTATGTCGACCCGTTAAAGCCCATTTGTTTTATTTCATAAGAAAAGGAGGGATCGTAGTATGCTTCTGTGAAGTGTTCGCTACATACAGAGCTGTATACTGGCTAGGCCTAGTGAAATCGGCGCTGGTGTTCTGCACTAACTTGGTCATAATCGCCATGTTTTTTTCGTCCTTCGGCCATCGATGAAGGCTTATTGCATGGGTTATGACATTTCTGCAGCCCCCAACAACACAACGGACCGGCATTTCTCTCGGTTATTTTACAAAATATTGTAAAACAAACTTGAAATTTCTAACGATATAGCGTAATACAGTGGTTGTTCTCTCAGTGTAAATGTGCGTGTATGTGTGACGGTATGATCGTCGCGCATCCGGTTCATGCCTTTGCTTGGCACTTGTGTTCCTAACATGGCGTCATCGTTGTCTTGTTTTGAAATCGCATTTTTCAGAGGTCTGTTTTCGGATGCGATTATTAAAACATTAATTTCTAATTAGTCCTTGATGTTTTAAAGGTGATGAGGATAGGTTTGAACATAGATTTTCTCATAGATTCAGAGGAGGTTACTCTCGATTAGTTAAATTTTTCATGTCATGGCCTCTTTAACATGTAGAACATATGCAAAACAAGGCAGAAGGGCAAGTTTTGACATCATTCTGTGTTTTGTCATCTATGCGGAAAGCTTTGAAACGGGATAAACCAGTTTGTGTATCATTGTTACTTTAAAACATTTAACCTGACATTCTTTAGAAAAGCATAACATTATATTATAGTTAGATGATGGTCTCCCCTTCACTGTCATGTATCATGCAAAAGGCAAACGTTTGAAGTCTAGCATATGTAACATACTGGATGTATTTCATGTAAACCCTGATCTGAATCTGGTCTTAAATTTCACAAACTGCATCATGTAAATGTAACTGTAGAACTTCCTGAGTGTAACTAATACTAATTCAGTCTGGCTCTTAATTCCTCACCATATCTCTGTGGTGGTATGTTTATATTTAGACACCTAGTGTATGTATAATTGTCTAGCAATGACAGACACTCTGAATACAGAAGTCAAATCAACAACCTCCCAGCCAGCTGTACCACCTATCTTGAGTCTTGTATCAAGCTTATTACTGCATAGCTATGTAGCAT